>JAMPIV010003400.1:0-144076 GCA_024509875.1 Oreohelix idahoensis | reverse complement strand
GCAAAATAGTGGAGTTATGAGTAGGTGAAGTAGAGAGGCGGAGATGATGAAAATATAGGAGATAATGATAAAAGGTAGCGGAGATGATGAAAATATAGGAGATAATGATAAAAGGTAGGTTAAGGCCATGGAAGATTGGCGAGGATTATTATGTGAGAAGAAGAAGAGCCATAAGAATTGGCGAAATCAAGAGTAAGAAATTGAGAGATTAGACGGTGAGGTAGCAAGAGCCATGAGAGATGGCGAGCATAAAGGAAAGGCTGAGATGATCATGAGAAAGAAATAGTTCCAGAGAGGGAACAAGATTAAGAGGTAGTGCAGAGTGCAGAGATGATGCGGTGATTATTAAAGTCTGGTGGAGACTTATTGGAAGATAGGTTTCTCCTAAAACCAGAAGGTAAGGAAGAAATTGTGAGAGATAGTTCCAAAAGGGAACGAGTTTAAGAAGTAGTGCGGGGGCACCGAGATGCTGCGGAGAGTGGTAGAGTCTTGTTGAGACCTGTGAAACCCAGGAAGTAAAGTAAAATTGTGGAAGAGACATAGAGAATGTAGTGAGATAGAAAACAGGAGTAAGAAAGAAAAGAGGAAAACGGGAGAATCCGTGAAGGCTGCTTATAGCAGTTATAAGTACAAGATGGAGGCGATAGCTAATTCTGTATAAGGGGATAAATAGAGTCCAAACGGACTTATGCGTGATGCTGAAGTTTGGGAAAACTATAATGCAATATGGCAGAACAAGGGTGTGTCATGGATGCAGTGGCGGAACGACAGGTACCATGGAATTAAGAAGCAAGACGAGAGTGAAGACCTGCGAAGGTCTTGTTATTAGTAGAATTACCAGTCATTGGGGAGAAACGAGTATAAGTTGAGAGGCTGAGCCACGGTTATATGGAGAGAGACGAGGGCAAGCTGAGGGCTGAGCCGTGGGAGAGTGTTAAATGTTGTATTATAAATTTTAAGGTTAAATATTGTGGTAATCGTGTATATGTAAATGAAATATTAGAAATAATCATGTTGTTACTCATAAGTATTAGAAATTTTTAAGGAATTAGTTCAGTATTTTAGTTAGTTATGAGTTGGTTGGAAGGGGATCGTATTATGGACCCGGGAGAGATAGGGCTGGAGAGGAATGATGCTTCAGAGCATCATTTATCTTTGAGGGACCCTGGGGTGTATATGTCACAGGAGCAGTGACATACAGGATAATATGACGTAAAGTAGAGAATAATGAACCGACTGTAAGAAGTAAATAAATACTCTCGATGCGAGTTACGGAAAAAGGAAAGGAATTCGAGAGACCGCTACGTCATAGGAGATCAAGGTAGACGTTAGAAGATAGAGACGGAATCCATCAAGATGCAACGGAGAAGAAGACCCAACCCACGGACTGAGAATGTCTTTCTGGTTCAATGAATGACAATCGATTGAAAAGGAGAGGTTAGCTCCCAGTAAACCAAGACAGATTCCTGAAAGGTGAAGTGAGCACCAAAAGGGTTGCGTCTCCCAGCAGGTAGACCAAACGAAAATGAAGACAACGAAATAATGAAGGTCGTCAAGGATGAGAGCCCCACCGATCCGTGTTCAACAAAGGACGGAAGAATTTCAGAGAAGATGTGTGAATCCATCAAGGTTGGTCGAGTTATTAGACCTCTTTTATTTCATTCTTTGGTAGAAAGAAAAGACGTTGTTAAGAGATTCCGTCGAGGAAGGGATCATGGAATTAACGGAGAATCTGAGGATGGAGATTTATTTAACGGTTGAACTTGAACATAAGGTCACAGGTTCATTTCTTGAGTTGCCCTCTCTATTGTAACTAATATCTGTAGTCCGAATCTATGGAAATTGAAATGTTATAGTGACATAAGAATGATGTCCAAGCCACCAAGTAATCCATTAAATTAATTCAGTTTTAATTGGCCTAAGACTTATATTGTGATAGTTGAGAAAAGGTTGTGAGTTCATTGACATTCAAAGTGTCTTAGTTGTTGAGTTGGTTGGTTAGACACTTTATAAATGGATTGTTGGAAACTGCTGATAAATTCCAAATAAAGAACTAATTAGGAGAACACTTATCATTAGAAACGAAGTGAATCTAAAATAGGAAGAGATAGGAAAAGACATAGCAAATAAACTTTCAAACTGAGCAGTGCACGTTGAGAAGCCATATTCGTCCATGAATATACATTCCCACCCCATTTGTCCAGCGAATTGCTCGCCACTAACGTCCAGATAAACTAAATAGAAACGGCCTACAAACGACAACGCGAAGTACATAAAGAGAGAGTTCGAGAGGCTGTGACATGTTAAGGGTGGGTTGTTTGGTTGCCTGAGACCAGGATTCGAATAAGTCTGGAGCTGTCGCGGATCTATTGTTCAACCCTACTTGCTTGAACGTTACAGTCAGCTTCGTCAAATATCGATTGTTCAACCCTGTGTGCTTGAACGTTACCGTCAACCTCATTTCAAATCGATTGTTCAACCCTGCGTGCTTGAACGGTACAGCCAGCTTTGTCGCGGATCTATTGTTCAACCCTACTTGCTTGAACGTTACAGTCAGCTTCGTCAAATATCGATTGTTCAACCCTGTGTGCTTGAACGTTACCGTCAACCTGATTTCAAATCGATTGTTCAACCCTGCGTGCTTAAACGGTACAGCCAGCTTTGTCGCAGATCTATTGTTCAACCCTACTTGCTTGAACGTTACAGTCAGCTTCATCAAATATCGATTGTTCAACCCTGTGTGCTTGAACGTTACCGTCAACCTCATTTCAAATCGATTGTTCAACCCTGCGTGCTTGAACGGTACAGCCAGCTTTGTAGCGGATCTATTGTTCAACCCTACTTGCTTGAACATTACAGTCAGCTTCGTCAAATATCGATTGTTCAACCCTGTGTGCTTGAACGTTACCGTCAACCTCATTTCAAATCGATTGTTCAACCCTGCGTGCTTGAACGGTACAGCCAGCTTTGTCGCAGATCTATTGTTCAACCCTACTTGCTTGAACGTTACAGTCAGCTTCGTCAAATATCGATTGTTCAACCCTGCGTGCTTGAACGGTGCAGTCGGCCCCCTCACAGATCGATTGTTCAACCCTGCGTGCTTGAACGTTACAGTCGGCTGTCTATCAGAACAATTGTTCAACCTTGCGTGTTTGAAGTTTCCAGACGGCTGCCACGGGGATTGATTGTTGAGCCTTGCTTCTCTGATTTTTACTGACAGCTGCATCGCAGAACGAGACAGATTGAGGATCGAACCAGCGGTAGACCTGGACTGGGACAACATTTGCTAAAGAGGAACTATTAATACCATTGTGTGTTTAGTTAGAATTAATTTATGACAGTTCGTTATTTACGCGATTAGTAAATTGGTATTTTGTTTAGTCAAAATATAGTTAAATTCAAGTTAACCGACTAAGAATACAAGGAAGAGCAGGTAGAAAATGGCGGAGGAACCTAGGATGGATCCAAATACAGTGGCCCTCCTACATATTACGAATGCCCTGGAAAGATGGAGCATTGAAAACCGACAAAGTAGTTTACGTCAAAATATCGAGACATATAGAGGAGAAGCTGGCAAGTGTAAAAAGTGGATCGCCAAAATAGAGAAGTACGCTTACTCCATAGGGGCAGGTGAGGAAGAAAAGAAGCGATTAGCCTTTTTGACCAGTGATGATCTGGTAAATGATTTTTTGAGGAGAAGGTTCGAAGAAGAGCCACATGAAACTTGGGAAGAACTGAAGAAGAGTTTGTTAAACAGTTACGGAGAGTCGGCGGATCAACATTACCTATGGGGATTACTTAGGAGAGTGAAGCAGGAAACAGGAGAATCCATCCAGTTGTTTAGCGACAGATTGAAAAATCTAGCAGAAGAAGTTTTTAGGGAACAAGATATTCGGAGTCCGGATATTGAGGGACAGCTGGTTGGGATGTTCATAGATGCCCTACATAAGGACGGGATGAGGCTACTTCTTCTAAGGAAGAATCCAAAGACCTTGAATGATGCTATACAGTTAGCATTGGCAGAGGAAAATTTAATGCAGAGGTTCCAGTTAAGATCAGGGAACAACACTGACGAAAGGAATTGGAAAAAAGACAGAGCCTCGAGGATTGGACAGGCAGTTAACGACAGACAGGGAGGAAGGGAGTTAATTGGCTATCCGCACAGGCAGTACGGAGAAGGCTATAACAGAGAACCCAGGAAGGGAGTTATACAGATGGCGGAGGAAAAACGCTGTTATTTGTGTCATGCCAAAGGACATCTTGCAGCTGTGTGCAAGAGGCGTAGAATGGAGGGTCATACCGGACCACAAAATGGGATGAGTGAAGACAGAAATCATCGGAATACAAGTGAGAGAGATGCACCTGTGGAGTTTAGACAAGTATCAAGAGGTAGGGAATGTAGACGTGGAAGGGTTGTAGAGGAAGAGCACGACCACAGGTCCACGTACGGAGATAGAAAACCCGAATGGGATTTTAGTAGAGAAAATGTCCCACCTAAAGTAGATAGTTGGAGACATGAGGAGAGGGGAAGATTAGATAGACAAGGAATGGGAGAATTTTCTTCGAGAGGACTTCAACAGACTCACCGAAGAAACTATGTTCCACCACAAGGTGAAGGACAATACAGACAAAGGAACCTAGGTCAAACGAGAACCATTAGAGACAATACTCCTGTCGAGAGGAGTAGAGGAAGACAACAGGAAAACTTAAGTTCCACTCAGTGCGAGAGGCGGGACTGAGTGAGAGAAAAGGAAAATATAGACAACCAATGAGGCCTCACCTTAGAAATAGAGATAAGAACGGGTATACAAAGAGATCAGGAATCGGAAAGAGTATACGAACCAGTATTGACCAGGTGGAGAAAACAAAAGGTTTTAAAAGAATAGTTGGGCAGGGGGGTAAAAGATTGAATGATGATCCAAGTTCATGTTTAATTAGAGTAGGGAGACAGAAGTTCCGGGCACTTATAGATAGTGGGGCCTGCTATTCTATTATAAGAGAAGAATTCTACAAAACACTTGGGGGTAGAGTGAAACTAAGGCCCAGTAGAGTAAAATTAGAGTCAGTATCGAGGGAGGCGTTACCAGTTATTGGGGAGATCGATTTGAAGTTCAAATTAGGGGACGAAGTTATTGAGCATCAGTTTCAGGTAGTAAAAGTCATCTATAGAAACGTTATATTGGGCAGGGATTTTCTAAGAAAATTTGGAGTACGATTACATTATCAAAATAATCTATTAGAGATAGGGAAAAGTTTGGTGCCTATCGATAACGATTTACAAATCGCCACTTTGATAAGGTTGGATAAACCAATAGTGTTGCCTCCTCACACTATAAGTTATGTACAAGGAAGGGTGAAATTGAATCCATATTTCAGACCACATACCACTGTGGAGGTATTAGAAATGAGTGACAGAGATATAGAACAGGAGCCAGGAATATCATTAATAGAAGGTATGCAGAAGTTGGGAAGATATAATGAATTATCTCTGTTGCTGGTGAATGCCTCTGGTAAAACCACGCAAATTTCCCGAGGTAGTATTATAGGGAGACTTAACAATAAGGTTGGTATCAGATCTAGAATTGAGCAGTGGGGGAGACTAGAGAATGAAGTGGACACAAGGAGAGATAGAAGAAGAGTAGAGGATGAAAAGAAACGAAACACTAGATTAATTGCCATAATAGATGATAAAAATAAGCAACGAAATTGCGGAAATCGAAATGGAGGGAGAGATACCTCTCATAGATGGAATCAAAGGATTAACGGACCGCTCAAATTAAATCAGTTAGAAAAACAAAATAAAAGGGATATGACCGACACGGGCAAGGGGAAGAACAACGATCGCTGGAAGTTTTGTCTAGCGCTAGAGTAGAAGAATTGCGGAAGAAATTAAAGGCCGAAGAAGAACAGGGCATTGCTGGAAAAATTTGTGTTAAAACATCAGGATATCTTCGCGTTGTCTGATGCAGAAGTGACCCAGACCCAGACGGTAGTTATGGAGATTGAGACAGATCAACGGCAGCCTCCGGTACATTCCAGACCCTACCGTACACCCCTCAGAAGTAGGACAGTTATTGAAAGAGCTATTGAGGATATGTTAAAGGCAGGAATTATAGAAAGGTCCCGATCGGAGTGGTCCTCACCAATTGTGCTAGTAAAAAAAAAAATGGGACATTTCGTTTCTGTTGTGATTATCGGGCCTTGAATAGAGTCACAAAGGCAGTAACATATCCTCTACCCAGAATAGACGACATATTGGGTACCCTAGGCGGTTCGGAGTGGTTTACTTCCCTGGATGCCAGATCTGGATTCTGGAGTATACCCATGTCTAATGACGCAAAAAAGAAGAGTACCTTTTGTACTCACATGGGAAGTTTTGCTTGGCGGGTTTTACCATTTGGCTTAACAGGGAGCCCGGCCACTTATATGGGACTAATAGATGAAGTGTTGCAAGGGATGCAGGGATATGCTATGGCCTACATTGATGACATATTAATCCACACGGCGGGATCAAAAGAGGATCACTTGGAACATGTGGAACGGGTGTTAGAAAGGTTGAGACAACACAATATTAAATTGAAATTAGAAAAGTGTGATTTTTTAAAGAAAGAGATACGCTATCTAGGCTTTATCATTGATAAAAATGGGACGAGACCGGATGATGAGAAGGTACAGGCAATTCGGGAGATACCTCCACCCAAAAATGTTAGAGAAACGCGTGGGGTGTTGGGAGCATTCGCTTATTTCAGAAAACATATTGCAAATTTTTCAGAGATAGCCGAACCCCTGACCAACCTAACTAGGAAGAATATTCGTTTTAATTGGACGGATAAATGCCAAGAGGCGCTGGAAAAATTAAAAAAAGCATTAACAGAAATTCCATACTTGGTGCACCCAGACTTGAAAGGGAAGATGATTCTGTATACGGATGCATCCGACACGACGATTGGATCATGTCTGGTGCAAGAGAATAAACCAGGAGAAGACAAAATCTTGCCGTATATAATTGAGGAAAAGCCTATTATATTCTTGTCTCATAAGTTAAGCCCATCTCAAAGGAATTGGGGAACCACGGAAAAAGAAGCCTACGCTATATATTATTCAATACAAAAATTAGATTATTACCTACATGGAATAGAATTTACTGTACGTACAGATCACAAACCATTAGTAACATGGTTGACAAAACAGAAGGAAAACTCCAGGAAATTACAGACGTGGGCTTTGAATTTACAGGAATACAATTTAAAGATAGAGCACATAGCCGGGAAAAAGAACACTTGTGCAGATCTGTTGTCTAGGACTAATTATGCACCAAGTGAAGGAGAAGTAGGTGGAGATTCTGAGAAAATAACTGAAGATATCAGCGATAAATTCTTTCAAATATGTGCGGTAGAAGAGAAGGGGGATAAAACTAAACAGACGTGGACGAAGGAATCGAATAAAAGGGAAGGAGAGGAGCTACACCATGAACAGGAAGGATTTAACATGGTAGCTGAGCAAGAGAAGGACCAGAAACTTAAGGAAATAAAGGCGAAATTGTTAAGGAATCCTGAGGAAGTAGCCGATTTTTTTATATGGCCAGAGGACGGGCAGGTGTATTAGGCGGGAAAGGACTCAGAAAATAGGTGGCGGAAATACATTCCAGAACAGTTGATAAAAATGATTTTAATCCAATATCATGATGACAACGGACATGTTGGTAGGGATAAAACGTTGGACATTATTAAGAGGAGATATTTCTGGCCAGGCATGAACAAAATAATAACAGAACATGTGGGAAATTGTGAGATATGTAAGCTGAGGAAAATGAAACCCATCAAATGCCCACTGCAGGAGATGGATAGACCCCATTTTCCGATGCAGAAAATTAGTATAGATCTATCTGGGCCGTATCCTCGGACAGCCGAAGGAAACTCCATGATACTACACTTCCTGGATTTGTATACCGGTTGGCCAGAGTGTTTTGCTGTTAGGTATGGGACATCACTTACGATTACTCGGATTTTAGTTACCGAAGTCATTACCAGACATGGATGTCCGGAGGTTATTCTTACCGATAATGAAAGAGCATTTTTGGGAAATACATTTCAGGAAACGTTAAAAAAACTAGGGATAAAGCATATTACCACGAATTTCTATCGGCCTCAGGGAAATGGGATGAATGAGCGCATGCATGGCACTATAAATGATGTCATCAGCAAAATAAGTCAAGGGAATACAGAGAACTGGGACTTATTCTTGACACGGGGGTGTGTGGGGGTGGGGGGGGTGGGGGGGGGTGGGGGGGGGGGGGGGGGGGGGGGGGGGGGGGGGGGGGGGGGGGGGCGGGGGGGGGGGGGGGGGGGGGGGGGGGGGTGGGGGGGGGGGGGGGGGGGGGGGGGGGGGGGTGGGGGGGGGGGTTTTTGGGGGGGGGGGGGGGGGGGGGTGGGGGGGGGGGGGGGGTGGGGTTGGGTTTGGGGGTATTTGGGGGGGGGGGGGGTGGGGGGTGTGGGGGTGTGGGGGGGGTTGAATAGGTTTGTGTTTTGGGGGGTGGTGGGTTTATAAGGGTGGGGGTTGGTACACTGGAGTTTGGGGGGGGGGGGTTGTAGGTTGTGTTAATTTGGGGGGTGTGGGGGGGGGTTTGTTTTTGTGGATTGAAAGGGGTTCGGTTTTGTTTTGGGGGGGGGGAAGGGGGGGGTGTTGAATGTTGGTTTTTTTGGGTGGGGTTGGTTTTTTGGGGGGTGGGGTATTTTGGGGGTTTGGGACGGGGGGTGGGTGGGTAGTTTGGGGTGGTTGGGGGGGGTTATTGGTTTGTGGTTTTTAATTGTTTGGGGGGGTGGGGGTGGGTTTGGGGTTGTTTCGGGTGGGGGGGTGTGTTGGGAGGTTATGGGGTTTTTGGGGTTGTTTGGGTGGGGTTGGTGTTGTGGGGGTATATAGTTGGGTGGGGGGGTTAAGTGGGAGGTGGGGGTTTTTGAATTTAAATGTAGGGGGGGTGTTTAGGGTGGGTATGGGGGGGGGGGGGGGGGGGGGGGGGTATGTGGTTGGGGGTGGGTTTGGTAGGGTGGGGGGGTGGGGTTTGTGGGGTTGTGTGGTTGGGGGGGGTTTGGGGGTTGTGGGGGGGGGGTGGGTGGGGGGGGGGGGGTTCAATATGGGGGGGGGGGACGCTTAGGGGGGCTAAAGGGGGTTTGGGGGGGGGGGGGGGGTTGGGTATTGGAGGGGTTTATTTGGTGGGGGGTTTGTGTTTTGAAGGTGGGGGGTGGATTATTCTTGATATTAACTATTTAAATGATTTTGTAGGTAATTGTTTTGGTTTACTATTAAAGGTTAAAGTTTTTTGGTATAAAGAGTAATTTTTTTTTTTTGTGTGGTGAGTTAAAGTGAATTGTAAATAACAAAATTGAAATGTTGAGTGGTCCAATATTTATTATTGGAAAAGATAGAGAAAAAAGATGGTTTAGATGTTACAGTACTGCTTTGCTGAATGAATGTGTCTAAATGAAAATTTTTAAAATTTAGGTTTTATTAAGAAAAATTTTTGTTTATGTGTTGGTAAGTTTGGTTTTGTAAAATTAAATTAAATATTAGGTTTTTTTTTTTGGGGATTGGGGGTTGTTAAGTTGTTGGTATTTTTATTGTTTTTTATTATGTTATTTTTGATGGTTTTATAAATTTTTTTATTTAGGTAATATGGGGGGATTTTGTGTTTATTTATTTTATTTATTTTTTTATTGTATTTTTGGTTTTTGATTAAGGTTTTTATAAAGTTTTTTGTTAATAAGTTTAATTTTTTTATTTTAATTTTAATGGAAATTTATTGGGTTTTTGAGGAAATTTTAAATTAATTTAAAACAATTTTTAGTGTAATATTTAAATATAATTGGGCTTGATTATACTTTTTTTAAAAGTTTTTTGAATTTTTAGATATTGGGGAAAAGTGGGATTTTTAATGATGAGTAATAATAATGAGGTTAATATAAATTAATATATATGATTTGGATGTAGATTATTTGTAATTATTTTTAAATGTATTTTTATTTGGAATATTTTGAGTTGAAGCAATTTGAAATTTTGATTTCAGGGGGATTGTTTGATAAGTTATTTAGTTAGTTATAAGGTTAAGTGAAAATTATGGAGATAATTTAAAAGACACTTATATGTTGGGTTGGTTATTTGTAAAAATAATTTTGTTTTTTTGTAATTTAGTTGGAATTATAGGGGTTATTGTTTTGAGATTTTTAAGAACGTTGTGCCATTAATGGGGGTTCAAATGATTTATGAGGGTTTTAGGGATATATGGGGGTTTTGGTTTATATAAAGAATGGGGGGTGAAATGGAATGGGGAAAGGTAAGTTTAGATAAGATAAGGTGGAAGGAATTTTTTTGGATAAAAGAGAAAACATGGGGAGGGAAGGGGGAAAAATTGTTTTTTTTTATTGTAAATAGTGAGAGGCGCGGGGATTGGAGGAGGTATAGGGAGAACTAAAATGGAGACAATAAAATAAAAATTGTTTTAGGAATGGGGGGGGTTGGGGTTTTAAGTGGTTGGGGGGGAGGTTAGGGGTGAAATTGATGGTAAGGGTTGGGTTTAGGAAAAATGGAGAAAATTTTCAAAGTCCCAACCTTAAATGGGGGAAAAATTGTGTGGTTTTTGGGGGTGAGGTGGTTTTGGGGGGGAAGGTGGAATTGAATCATACAACGCTGGGGTTTATTAAATTTTAAGGGGGGGAATTAAAAATGGATTGAAAGAGTGTGGGGGTGAGTCAGGGTTTTTAAGGGGGAGAGGTGTGGGGTGGTGTTAAGCTAGGGAAGCAGAGCTACCCTTGTTAAATTGTAACCAGTTTGCGTGTTTTGGGGGATTGGAGATCCCGATATGATAGAAAAGGAGAGAAAAGGAGGTGGGGGGAAGGAGGAGGAGATGGCGGGGGACACAAAGGGGATAGGTTACAAGAATTTAAGATAAGGGGTAGATGTGGAGGGGAGAGTGGGAATATAAGGAGGGAGTGGGATGAACAATAATCGGATAGTAAGGGGATATGGGGGGAAGGAAACTGAAAGGGGGGGAGATTTTTGTGAGAGGGGGAGGAAAAAAGCAAGGAAGGAGAGCCACCCTTATAACAACACCGGATATCGATATTGAAGTAAGGAGTCCAGAAGATTATTCGTTGATGGAAAACCCTTTTTGTAATCTAAATACTAGAGTAGGAATGGAAACTGGTAAGAACAAGACAAAAACCAATTCAGAAATGGAAAAGAGAAAAGAAACTAAGGAGCACCAAAATAGTGGTAGGGAGATCGATAGAAGAATTGATAATTGGGAAAGCGAAGATGATATTCCGTTGAACGAATATAAGAAGAAGTTTCTGACGAATGGGAAAGACAGGAATGAGGACACGGAACCAGAAGGGACCACTGTTCAACAGAAAGAGCAGAGAGATCTGCAGGACTTGATGAATCAGAGATGAGGGACTTCAGAGACACCGGGAGTGCTGGACACCACAGGTATAAGAGGGGATTCAAATAAATCTGATGTGTCGTTGGACGATTCATCTGATTATGTGAAGCGTCTCGCCAGATTGAGAGAAATTGCCCCAATTGAGATGAAGGTTAGAGGGATCAGAAATTGCGGGAAGAATAAGAGACCCAGAACGGACGGCAAGACAGACAGACAGGAAGACAGGAACAGTAGTAGCAACAGAAGAGAAATAAAAAAAATCAAGAATTCCAGTGAAAAACGGAAAAGAAAGGTATAGAAGCAGAGAGACATTAAAATGTAACAGTGTCAGAGCATCCAGGATACCACGGAGTGTAACAAGGACACAGCGAGAGGATTTTATAAGTAGAGGTCGAGGTAATTACGAGTTAAAGGGTACCGAACCTGAGGAAAGCTCAAGAGACAAGAGAAGTGCCAGAGAAGCTAATAAGGTTGAGGAGAACTCAAAGAATATTAGTAGAAGAGGGAATGAGAAGGAGTTAGCAGCACAATGTGTCAATAACGACACAACAGTTAGAGAGCGGGAGAAAGAGAGGAGAGAACGAAGAGTTAACAGTAGAGTGGAGGAGATGAAGAAAGTTGTCAAAATGGCTAAGCTAAGCATGGAGGAGATGAAGAAAGCGATAAAGGATGAATTGAGAGGAGCTAGACCCAACACCGTAGTACTAAAGTATGTACATAAATTTCTGGAGAGAAAATTTGATACAGACTTATCAGAAAGAAAAGAAGAAATTCGCAGACTTGTGATGAGAGTAATGGAGGAACTTGATTATTGGGGAATTAAAATAATGGAAAGAGACGTGTTCTCCGATTCGGAGTCAAGTTATTCAGACGGTGTATCGTCAGATGAAGAAGATAAATTAGAATTTACAGAGGATGAGGACGCGGAAGAAAATGCCAGATGGAGAAATAAAGAGAGTCATATGAGGAAAGTATGGCTTACGGAGAGATGCGAAATGGTGGAAAAATTGAGAGAAGAAGTGGGAGAAGAGGGAAATGACAAGAGGGAGAAAATAATTAAAGTGCATGAACCAAGCATGGTGGAGCTGGAGAGGGTGATACAGGCCATCATAACACGGCCTGATTTTAACCTCTGTAGATCCGTAGTATGGCGGATGCTGGAAGGGAAGTATCATACACACTTTCCTGGAACAAGAGATGAAGTAGATATGGTTCTGACAAAAATGTTAGATGACGAAAGGATTGTGAGACGACAGAGAAGGATAGAGCAAGCAAATCGTGATCGAAGTCAGAGAAATAAAGGAAGAAGCAAATATAGTTATTGCTAAACAGATTTCGTGGGAAGGACACAGGGACAAGGAGGTCACTTTAGCAAAATAGTGGAGTTATGAGTAGGTGAAGTAGAGAGGCGGAGATGATGAAAATATAGGAGATAATGATAAAAGGTAGCGGAGATGATGAAAATATAGGAGATAATGATAAAAGGTAGGTTAAGGCCATGGAAGATTGGCGAGGATTATTATGTGAGAAGAAGAAGAGCCATAAGAATTGGCGAAATCAAGAGTAAGAAATTGAGAGATTAGACGGTGAGGTAGCAAGAGCCATGAGAGATGGCGAGCATAAAGGAAAGGCTGAGATGATCATGAGAAAGAAATAGTTCCAGAGAGGGAACAAGATTAAGAGGTAGTGCAGAGTGCAGAGATGATGCGGTGATTATTAAAGTCTGGTGGAGACTTATTGGAAGATAGGTTTCTCCTAAAACCAGAAGGTAAGGAAGAAATTGTGAGAGATAGTTCCAAAAGGGAACGAGTTTAAGAAGTAGTGCGGGGGCACCGAGATGCTGCGGAGAGTGGTAGAGTCTTGTTGAGACCTGTGAAACCCAGGAAGTAAAGTAAAATTGTGGAAGAGACATAGAGAATGTAGTGAGATAGAAAACAGGAGTAAGAAAGAAAAGAGGAAAACGGGAGAATCCGTGAAGGCTGCTTATAGCAGTTATAAGTACAAGATGGAGGCGATAGCTAATTCTGTATAAGGGGATAAATAGAGTCCAAACGGACTTATGCGTGATGCTGAAGTTTGGGAAAACTATAATGCAATATGGCAGAACAAGGGTGTGTCATGGATGCAGTGGCGGAACGACAGGTACCATGGAATTAAGAAGCAAGACGAGAGTGAAGACCTGCGAAGGTCTTGTTATTAGTAGAATTACCAGTCATTGGGGAGAAACGAGTATAAGTTGAGAGGCTGAGCCACGGTTATATGGAGAGACGAGGGCAAGCTGAGGGCTGAGCCGTGGGAGAGTGTTAAATGTTGTATTATAAATTTTAAGGTTAAATATTGTGGTAATCGTGTATATGTAAATGAAATATTAGAAATAATCATGTTGTTACTCATAAGTATTAGAAATTTTTAAGGAATTAGTTCAGTATTTTAGTTAGTTATGAGTTGGTTGGAAGGGGATCGTATTATGGACCCGGGAGAGATAGGGCTGGAGAGGAATGATGCTTCAGAGCATCATTTATCTTTGAGGGACCCTGGGGTGTATATGTCACAGGAGCAGTGACATACAGGATAATATGACGTAAAGTAGAGAATAATGAACCGACTGTAAGAAGTAAATAAATACTCTCGATGCGAGTTACGGAAAAAGGAAAGGAATTCGAGAGACCGCTACGTCATAGGAGATCAAGGTAGACGTTAGAAGATAGAGACGGAATCCATCAAGATGCAACGGAGAAGAAGACCCAACCCACGGACTGAGAATGTCTTTCTGGTTCAATGAATGACAATCGATTGAAAAATAGAGGTTAGCTCCCAGTAAACCAAGACAGATTCATGAAAGGTGAAGTGAGCACCAAAAGGGTTGCGTCTCCCAGCAGGTAGACCAAACGAAAATGAAGACAACGAAATAATGAAGGTCGTCAAGGATGAGAGCCCCACCGATCCGTGTTCAACAAAGGACGGAAGAATTTCAGAGAAGATGTGTGAATCCATCAAGGTTGGTCGAGTTATTAGACCTCTTTTATTTCATTCTTTGGTAGAAAGAAAAGACGTTGTTAAGAGATTCCGTCGAGGAAGGGATCATGGGATTAACGGAGAATCTGAGGATGGAGATTTATTAAACGGTTGAACTTGAACATAAGGTCACAGGTTCATTTCTTGAGTTGCCCTCTCTATTGTAACTAACATAATTAGTCCGAATCTATGGGAATTGAAATGTTATAGTGACATAAGAATGATGTCCAAGCCACCAAGTAATCCATTAAATTAATTCAGTTTTAATTGGCCTAAGACTTATATTGTGATAGTTGAGAAAAGGTTGTGAGTTCATTGATATTCAAAGTGTCTTAGTTGTTGAGTTGGTTGGTTAGACACTTTATAAATGGATTGTTGGAAACTGCTGATAAATTCTAAATAAAGAACTAATTAGGAGAACACTTATCATTAGAAACGAAGTGAATCTAAAATAGGAAGAGATAGGAAAAGACATAGCAAATAAACTTTCAAACTGAGCAGTGCACGTTGAGAAGCCATATTCGTCCATGAATATTCATTCCCACCCCATTTGTCCAGCGAATTGCTCGCCACTAACGTCCAGATAAACTAAATAGAAACGGCCTACAAACGACAACGCGAAGTACATAAAGAGAGAGTTCGAGAGGCTGTGACATATACATTCATGATTAAAATGTTAGGCAATGCTGGAAAGGAGGGGGCACAGAAGGCCGAAAGCGGACTTATAAAATGTTAGGATAGACAGAGAATGAGATAGTTGTGAGACGGAGGGAGGGCCGTTGGGAAAAGAAAGAGTCGTTTTATGAATCAAGGCAGCCTCGTTAAGGAAGAGGTACCGTCTCCGGGGCTATTGATAAAACTTTCTGACGAAAAATGTGCAGAAATAAACCATCGTTGAAAATACGATGATTAAACATGGCAAGATTCCCAAAACACCAAATGTGATTCTGAAATTCTGATAAAATAATCAAGATCAATGTGTGTGTGTTATTTTCTGCTTCCGGAATTACGTTTAAGAAGATTGCTTTGTAGTTATCTGATTTTTGTTGTTGTTTGTAAATCGATGATTTTCTGCAGTAGTTTCATTGTAGGTGTGATTGTACTGCATTAAAAAAAACAAATAATCTTCTGTTTCTTGGATGGATGCTCTTCCTACATAGCTGACATTTTGTTATTTGGTTGGATTTGTGTTCTCGTTTTGTTGTGGGTGTCATGTTGTATATTAGTCTAAAAGTGACCTCTCTTGCTTTAGCAGTGATTTTTGGGTTGTGCAAGTTCGTGAAGGTTTCGGTGTAATTTTTTATAGCATATTTTTGTCCTCTTTTAATCCTTAGATGTAATGGTGGTGCTTGGAGTTTAACTAAATGTTTATATATTGCATTTGTTTTCTGGTGAATTAATAGTTCATGTCCTTGGATGGCTTGTATACATGTCTTATAAAATGAGGGCATAGGGCCAAAGTGATGGGGGATTGCATTGTTCCGTGGTCTCAGTTTGGAAAGTCTGAGTCCCATGTAATAATGAGTGATTGTGTGTCGTTCTGTGTGTTTGACGATGCTGCCTGTGTGTTTAATTATGAGTGCCTGGATCTTTGTTTCTAGGTTTTGAAGGGCAGTCCCTCCGTGTTTCTTTTCTTGTATTAGTGTCTTTTGTTTAAATTAATGCTGTAAATTGTGCGACCAAAAACGAATGCTCTGACCTGTTTGTTTAAATCCGTAATAGTCTGTTTTGGGGGGGTCAAAAACAGTGGCAATGTAAAGTAGCTTAGGGAAAATGTATGTATTTACAATTAAACTTCGTTCAAAAATCGTTGTGGTTTTGTATTTGTATCTGTGCAGCATGTCTCGTATTTTGGATGTTAGATTTTTCCATGTGTCTCTGTGTGTGCGATTAATGCATTTTTTTTGGGTTTTGTTTAAATACCGCTTCTGAGGCTCAAAGTGAGGTCTACTGACTTTATTATTATTATTATGTGTAAATTTTGTGTGATCCCGACCCTGGCTAAGACACTTCGATCTTAGCCAAAAGGCCGAGAAGCGCGATAAATGCTTTTTTTCCCCTCGCATGAGGTCGCATATTTTTTCCTCGCATCAGGTCGCATTTAACTTGCATGAGTCGCATTGGAACACGCCCAACACAAACGCATGTCCCAACACAAAAAGACCCAATGACAAACAAGTGTCACTGTAGTGATCCTCTGTGTTTTCACACAAAAGATCTAATGACACATAAGTGTCACTGTACTGATCTTTTGTGCCGGGCACATGGTTATATTAGGTCGCATGTCCAAATATAAAAGACCCTGAGGTCTAAGGATTATTAATTAATAATTTTTTTGTTTTTTTTTTTTTTTTAATAGTCTGATTGCACAATTTTTGTTGTTGTAGTCATAGTATTCATTTACTATGTAGATATATTTGTGACGGAATGTCTGTCTCTGTCCTTTTGTGTGATCTCTCATACCTCCAGCCCTACGGCAGTATCATTTTTTTCCCTTCATTTTTCTCTCGGTTCGCTTTTATTTGGCATTTCATTTTTCCCCTTTATAGATTTTACTCTTTATGCTGGACATAGCATGGGGAAAGTCTCAGACGGTCAGCAACATATTTTATCGCATAATCTGTCTGACCATCTTTTCAAGCGACGGTTTTTTTATTTTTATTTTTATTTATTTATTTATTTATTTTTAACATTTTTATTCACATCCCGTGTAAATTTACAAAGTCCTTTGCATTGAAACATTGACAATAGTATGAAAATAAGTATAAAAAGGAAAATGCAATGAGCAGCTGTTTAGAAAAAAACAAAGAAAAAAAAAACTTTCATTCCTTGCACAGTCATTTACCCACTCTTGTACTCTAAAAGTTACACATTGCAAATTTTGTAATTGTAGTGTTGAAAAAAACCCTATTTTCAACCGCTATTTTCCGACTTCCCATGCTGGCGGTCGTTGTCATAGTCCCAGTCCCCATAATTACAGGTTCCGGACACATTTGGTTTGTCGTAAAACTTCAACGTGTCACAGCGTTTCATAGATACACCGTCAACAAAAAAGTCCCGTGTTCCGATTTTCCCTGCCACGATTTAGCGACCACTGTTTGAATGCTTGGAGGTCGCTCTGTCCCAAGCCCTTAATTACGGGTGCCGGACATCGCTATCGTAAATCTTCAACGTGTTACAGTACCCTTTGTAGAAGCTGGGGCGAACGGATAACATTAAAGTTTCCTAAAAACATTTTTTTTTTGGTTCCTCTCTGTGGACACCCACGCATTCTGACCTGTGCAAAATTATCCTATAAAAAGCTAACTTCTGCATCATCCGTTTTAAAATAATAACAAAATAAATAAACTACTCATGTATATATGCATTCGAATTGTCCTATAAAAACTCTTACTTTTGCATTATCCGTCTTAATCCAAATAATAATAATGAATAAATACAAAATAAATAGACTACACATGTACATATGCACTTAAAATGTAAACATAATAATGACAATAACAATAATAATGATGATAATAGATACATAGAAAATAAAATAATAATAATTTAAAGGCAGGCTTCTCTCTGCGGACATGACAAAGGGGAGGATGAAAAAAATTTTAACTTCCACACACACACTCTCTCACATGTACTTAATATAAAAATATTGGGTGATGGAGTCCCTCACCTCTAACGTTTTGTGTATAGGGAAGGAGGATGAGGATATGTGTTAAAGAGAGTGGGGAAGGTAGGAAAAAACACAGGTGGTGGAATAACACGTAATTGGCAGTGATGTTGGGGGTGGGGGAAGGGAGAGGTTATAGGAAAATGACCTTCGTATAAACTTAAGGCTTTGATTTAAGGTACAGGTAGCTGGGTATAGTTGACAGGTTTTAAAATAAGCGTCACTCGCTGGAGAAACAAATTTAGGAGAAAAGCTGGACGGATAATTTTGTACTCAAATACTGATTGAATCCGACATTTCCAAATTATAAATCGAAATTCCGAGAGTAAAAGAATTAATTGAAAATGGATGTCTGGTAGTGTCTTGGGAATTGAATTAAGCATAATCGCTTTGAAAATGTCTGTTTTTGTTTTCGTATGTGTGTCCAGTATGTCTTGTAAGATTCTCTGTGCTGGTATAATTGTACTACATTTATAGAAAATGTGTTCCTCACTTTCTTGTACATTTGCCTGGCACATCTTGCATCGTGATTTTCGTTTTAATCTGTGTGCTGCTCTTTCTGTGGTTGGTGTCATGTTATATAAAAGTCGATCTGTGACTTCTCTGGCTTTTGGTGCGATGCTTTTGTTGTGAAGATCGGTGAAAATCTCAGTGTAATCTGTTATAAAGTAATTGTAACCTCTTTTAATTCTTAGGTGTAAAGGTGGTGCTTGTAACCTGACTAAGTGTTTGTAAATTTTGTTTGTTTTCTGGTTAATTAAAATTTCGTGTCCTCTGATGGCTTGTATGCATGTCCTGTAAAAGTGTGGTATTGTGCCGTAATGGTGTGGGACATTCAGTCTAGCAAGTCTAAGCCCTACGTAGTAATGGGCTAATGTGTGTCGTTCTGGGTCTCTTATTATATTTCCTACATGTCTGATTCGAAGTGCCTTTATTTTTGTCCCTATATCCTGGAGGCCAACTCCCCCGAATCTTTTCTCTTGCATGAGTGTTTAATGTTTAATGCTAAATAAAGTGTGTCCAAAAACAAAACGCGTAATCTCCTTGTTTATCTCTGTCACCGTATGTTGTGGAGGGTCAAAGACTGTAGCAATGTAAATTATTTTTGGAATAATAAAGCAGTTCACTATAGCACTTCTGGAAAAATGGTTGTATTTTTATATTTGTAGCGGTGAAGTGTGTCTGTGGTATATGCGACTAAGTTCTGCCATGTGACTGTGTGTGCGGTTCGGGTGAGATGGGAAGTATATAACGTACAGTTTCATGTTTGTTGTTGACGTTAAATCAAAGGGAAAATCTGCTTTGTTTTTCCATCTGCCTATACCCATAATTGTAGACTTTTGGACGTTTAATTTTGACCCACTACCTTTACCAAAAAGCGTGAAAGTGTCTAGAATATTTTGTATAGACCTATCACTGGGGGAGAGAAGGTGGTATCGTCTGCGTAGGCAAGCAACTTTTGTTCCCCTTTACCTTGAATAAAAGTGCCTCTGATGTTACTGTCTTGTCTAATTTTCTCTAGCAGTGGTTCTAGAGCGAGTACATAGAGTAGAGGAGAAAGAGGACATCCTTGCCTAACAGATCTTGTCAGCCCAAAAGCCCCAGTAAATGAATGATTTACCAAAACCTTGCTTTCAGATTTTGTGTATATAATTTCAATCCACTTTCTAAAGTATTCACCAATGTTGCAGTGTAGTAAAGTTTTATGGAGGTATGAGTGGGATATTCTGTCAAAGGCTTTTTCCTGCTCTAGCGATAGGACTGACGACTGGCAATCCTTCTGATGTGTGTAGGTGATGATGTCTCTTATGAAGTGTGCGTGCTGATGAATGTTTCTGTGCTGGACACTACACTGTTGGTCTTCGTGTATGAGCGTAGCCATGAACGGTTTGAGTTTGTTTGTTAGGGTTTTGGCTAAAATTTTATAGTCGGTGTTGAGGAGTGATATTGGTCTGTAGTTTTTAAGCTTTGTTTTGTCCGTATCGTCCTTAGGGATTAGAGTGATGTATGACAGGTTGAAACTGGATAGAAATTGCTTTTTCGCGAAAGATTCTGAATATACCCTTAGTAGGAGAGGGCCTAACATGGGGAAGAAATGTTGGTAGAATTCAGCTGTGAGTCCATCTGGTTCTGGTGACTTGCCTTTTTGCATTTCGTTTGCTGCGTATGTTATGTTTTCTAGGGTCAGTTCTGCATCAAGGGATTGTTTATCTTTGTTGCTCAGTTTCTTAGTGTATTGCATAAAAGTGTCTTGTATATGTGGTTGTATTCCTTCTTCTGTGTAAAGATTTCTATAGCAGTCCTCAAATGCTTTTGCTATTAGTTTTGCCTCCGTTTGTATGTCTCCATGTGAGTCAACTATTTGCTTGCTTCGCTGTATGTTTTGTTCTATTGCCATGTGTTGTTTGCTGGGTATCTCTTGTGTGATTCCGTTCAATTTTGTCCGTAACAGGGCACCTCTTAATCTATGGTGTTGATATTGTTCTAGTTCTTCCTGCAATGTAATGATATGAGGTGCTGTTTTATCAATTAGAGTTGCAAGTTTGATGGCTTGTTCTATTATCTTTTCCTGTCGTATTTTGTCTCTATGAATCAAGGTTGCCAGTATTTGTGTTCTCTCGCGTATTCTTTAATAGCTCCTAGTGTTGTTGTGTGTTTTCAGTGGGTAAATCTGTTGTGTATGTAAGAATGAGTTGCGTCATTTGCTCAACGTATGTTTTATTTTGCAGCAGTGTGTTGTTGAACTTCCAGTGAGGTGAGCGTTTGGATGTGATATTTGTGTGTGTGGTAATGACAGTTGCCAAAACCGCTTTGTGGTCTGTGAATGTGAGTGTTTCTGGTAAGTGTTTGGACTCGATTGTACAGTGCGTTGATGGTGAATAAATTCTATCCAATCGTGCTCTTCTGCCATGTGCGTTATTTGTGTGTGTGGTGTCAGTGCCCTTGGGATGTGTCTTTCTGTAGGTGTCCTTTAAGCTGTGCGTGTCTACTATGGTTTGTAGCATATCTAGCTGGTGAGTGCCCTCCCTGTTTGCCAACCGAATTTGTGTTTCGACATCCCCGCCTATAACATCCATTTTTGTCAGTATACAATTAAAATCTCCCCCTAATATGATGTTCTGCCCCCTGTATGAATGCGTGAGTAGGCTTTCTAGGCTATCATAAAACAAGGGTTGGTGTCTGTAATCTGGTGGTGCATGTATGTTTACCATGGTGTATATTTGTGTGTTGTTCCTTACCTGAACTATGGCTATTCTACCCTTACTATCTCTGTTTTATCTGATAATTTCCCATCTATCCGATGTCTGTACGATAGCTACCCCTGAACCTATGTTCTGAACACTAAGGCTAAAACATGAATGTCTAAGTCCTAATTTTGTCGTGATATGGGCTGCGTGTTCGTCTGTGTGTATGTTGGTTTCTTGAACCAGTATAAAATCTGGATGGCATTTGTGTATGAGTATTATGAAATTTTGTAATTTTGTGCGAAGGCCACGAATATTTACACTAATTATTTTAATTTCTGCCACCATTCTTGGAATGTGGTATTTGCTAATAGTGTAATTACATTAAAAAAAAGGATGTTTGAAGTCAGGGGAAAACGTCTTTACTCTGTGTTACCATGGCTATCCAGCACAATGACGAGCCTTGGGCTGGTGTCTGACAGTGTTCTACGTCTGGGTGGTGTTTCCATATGTTGCTTGTGTGTCTTTTCTATGTTTGGACTTGTTGGGCTATTGTTTTTATAAGCTTGCGCTGAAGTAGGAAAATGCTTGGGGTCCAATGGTCTTCTTGCATTCAAAAAGGGCACGCCGTCTAATACTGTAAATATTTTTCAACGGATTACTAATTCAAAGTGTAAGCTGAAAGACTAGTTCTACTACTAAAACTTATGACTGGCTGAAAAAAATTTAACTACCTAAAATTGTTTTTTTTTTTTAATTAAAACAAAATATTAATAAATATTTACTTTTATAAAATACAAAACTTTTTGTTTTTGTTCAAAAGAATTTATCATTACAAAGCACTGTACTTTTTTTTTAAACAACATTTGCAATATGAAAATAATAACAATTTCTAAGATGTTTTACGTCCCTTTGTTAATTAACAAATTTATTTGTTTACTTCCCTTGACAATACTGACGCGCTCGAAGTCTTTGTTATCTCCCATAATGCCGCGTTTTTTTAAACACTGTCGGAGGCACCACTTGTCTATTTTCATCATCATCACCAGCTGCCATCTGCACACGAAGGTTGAAAGCAATGGATCTTCGGCGTCTTCCGTCTGTTGCCTTGATAGCTCTTTCCTGTTCATTTCTTGATGTTATCTTCCTATTTATACCGCTACCTTCGTCTTGCACGTTTGCCTTCAACTCTGCATTCCATTATGGTCGTTAGCATGGTGTTATGTCTTTTCATTTGGCCAAAATATGTTAGCTGTCTGATTTTGACCTCTGTCATTAATTCTCTTTGCATTCCTAGGTTTTCTAGGACCTCTTTATTTAATTTCTTCTCATTCCCAATCGTCTAGACATCCACATCTCAATGGCGTCTATTCTTTCTTCCAATTGTTTGTTAATTTTCCATTTTTATTTTTGTGACAGTGAGGCCTATTACGCCAGCATTATCCGTGCCAATGAAATAAGTTCATACATTTTTAGTAGCACCAACCTACTGAAATCTTCGGTGCAACAAATAATCGGTAAGAAGAAGGAAAAAAAAAGGGGGGGGGGGAGGGGGGATACGATTAGAGTCAGCTGAGTTGTCTGCTATCAGACTTTGGTGATCATACCCATCAGAGGAGTTTGAGTCACATGTTCTTAGCAGGAATAATGGATTAAATAAATATAGGCTACTCTTTTGGCTCATTGAGCAAGATATATATATGCACGAATCAAATTGTGAGCACTTGGTAAGGGTAAATAAAATGCTGCGCAACTGACGTATACAAACGCAGGCGGGGAGACCTTCCTTGTAACTTAGGAAGTTTATGATGTCTTCTCTTGTGAGTTCTGTTATCCGGACGCACGTTTTGCTAGCTTCTTTCAGATTAGACGGCAAATACGTAATGTGCAGACTTAGATTTCTAAAGAACTGGAGATACAAAGAAGATTCTTTAGTTTCACATCTGTGACGTACGTCTAGTTCGACAAGTGAATTTTCCCTGATTTGATGGATGATTAAAGGGACTTTAGCTTTTCATAACATTAGAAGCCCTGAACATTTGTTGTAATTTTTTGGTTTCGCCAGAGCGAACCGATTCCACCGGGACTCATTTAGTATGCGGCATGAGATCTAAAGACACTGGGACGATCCCCGAGCAGTGAAGCTAGTTTCTCGCAGGTATTTATCATCTCCGCGCGAACACTAAACCGCTCGCAAGATGGACCAGAGCGGTCAGAAGAAAGACACGGGGGGGGGGGGGGGAATCTCAGGAAGGACGGGTGGCATGCTATCAAATTCAGTAGTGGTCCCTGAAACGATTTCGCATCTCGGTGTTAAACACGGAACCGATCGCAGTGGGAGCGAACGGGGAAAGCCGACTCAAGCAGCGAGCGAAGATATGAGAGGCCAGGGGCAGCTTCTCTCTTTGGTCTGGCGGTCAGATCCCCAAAAGTCTTCTGAGATCTAAAAAGCTGTCAAGTTTCTCATGTCCCACTCATCTTTCATTTCATTCTAGATATATACAGACCTCGTAGAAATACACTTTATCACTCGCTGGCCAGAACTTAACAGAAGCACTAGCTATATTTGAAATCTTGCTAGATTATCCCATGGATTTTATACATATTTGCAGTGAATTCTATTCTGTGCAAAGCGGTAATATATATATATTGTGTAAAGTGATCAGTGGTCTAGTTCATTCATTCTATTTCACTGGATTTTGTGTTAATTTAAATCTATTAAATTAAACCATCTCAATAGTTCCAGTTGTAAATGTAATGATATACCTGCTATATTATTTCCAAAAGATAATAGATGTTAAATGCTTAAATTAACTTTTAAAGTCGCGAAGGAACTTATAATTAATAAATTTAGTTAAGTCCTATATTTATAGATGTGGGTTTAACCACTAAAACTCGCGCAGTGGTTTATTAAATACATAATTAAATACGCGAGCGTATATAAAATAGTCTTAACGGGAAATTCATCGCGCTTTAGACAGGTTATTGGTTTTTTTCGGTATATTACATGTCTTTTTTTCTTTCATACAGAGTGATCGTAACCTGTGCGATCCCAGCATAAAGAAAGCAATAGAGAAATCATACAGAGTCCTTTTCAGACTCGGTTCTTAACTTCCAGATATATTGATGGAACATTTTAAATATAATTCTTGTGGCGGTCCGATGCGACCTAGCTATCAATTACATGAAAGAAAGCACCCCCAAGAACTTTTTTTTAAATAACTCATCAAATTTAATTACAATCTGTAATATAAACTGGAAGATGAACAGTGCCAGTAGCGATAACTTATTTACGGCTCTACTGTGAGAGAATACCTATTTACCTGACTGTGACTGAGCCTAATTTTTCCTCACTGGATTTAAACCATACCGGTCAGTTGCTATCATCACGCCTTGAAGGAATTTTACCTCCAGCAGCGAAATTAAAGAGACCTCATTTTCACCCCTGTATTGAATTGTGTCAGTGCCATCCCATAGACTCCTTTTCATATAATAAAACATAATAACTCTGAGTCTTCAAGTCCGGCGATTAGTGGGAATATTCGCTATCAGCAAAACCTCGCTACATCTGGGGCGGGACATCGAAGTACTAGACATTTTCACGTGTCAAGAGTAATTGTTGTTTATATAATTCTATGGATTGTCTGATGCTGCAATCGGTAAGTGTGTGTGTGTGTGTGTGTGTGTGTGTGTGTGTGTGTGTGTGTGTGTATGAGTGTGGATCCTCACGCGCGTGTATGAATGACAGGAAATTAAATCTTTTGTGTAACCATTTTTTTAACTTGCTTACCTGGTAATATATATCTTTTCTGTATACCCTACATTGTTCCTTTAAGTGGGATAGTTGATAATTTGTTAACTCTGTATAAAACCCCCTCCTTTTCATTTGCTTAGTAAAGGGAAGAACAATTGGGAAGAACAGGATTTCTTTCTACCACCTATACCTAATTTTGTAACACCTCTTTTTCAGAGTAATTAACTTTACCGTTAGGTTAACTTACCTACTTTCCTGATAACTATTTATCTTTGGACTGGGTTTATCTTTGTCTAATAAGCGGGACGGGCTTAGTCGATACCAATCTTCTTCACCCCCCTCCCTACCTTGTTATTTGCATTTTTCTGTAATTTTGATAATTCTTGCTGTAAACAATTGATTATTTTAGTGATTGTCTTTTTTAACTTTAATAAACATCATAAACTGAATCGTTACGGTGTTGGACTACCCAAAGCCCATAAAAATTTCCCCTATTTGTTTAAGATAGTTGTATCCACGTCGTCTGTGTGTTTGAAGCACCAAATCGGTGTGAGCGCAGATGTGTGTCTGGAAAACTGGCAAATAATTGTTTGCCCAGGAGAGTGGAAGAGAAGATTGAGAGAAACGATTTGTCGTAAATAAGTCTGTCTTTACTCTCCTCCAGCACTCTGTGGAGCATCATATTTAATCTCTACATTTCTATCACTGAGCTTTTTTCACCATCATTCTACATTCTAAACCGGACTACTGTTTCTAAGACTCTTTCTCTCAAAATAAATTTACGACAACATCTAATATCAATCGTTGACTTTCTTTCTATCTTTTTCCTCTCTATTGCTTCTTCTTCACTGTTCCCTCTTTTTAGTTCTCATATTTAGATATATAACATGAGGCGCACATGATAAGTATTAAATATATTGAGTATGAAAGTGCGTGCCGTTGTAAGTCTGTGTCACAGGATTCGCCTCCCGTTTGCTCTGCAGTAGTGGTCAACCAGTGGCTAAACTCAAGAGTATCTAAAATGAGTCTTCAAAGGTATCTACCTTCACAATGGATTACTCTTGGCAGAGTTGTTGATAGAAGGATAATGACGCTTCTATCTCAAGGGGGTTCCACAAAATAATTCAGAAGTCAAGAACAATGCTGCATAGGACAGAGCACTATTAACTTATATCTGATCCGGCACCTTTTGTGAAGTTTTAAGCAATAGTTTGGCTTGTTCGAGCCCCCAGCTGGTTTAATCCAGCGAAATTCCTTTTATGAGTATTTTTTTTGCTCTATGTCTGTAAATATATGTATACATATATATATATATATTAAAGACTTTCGATCATACATGTGCTCTCTTATCTATAAGAACTGAATCAACTATGAATTTGTAAAAATAACATATAACAAATTTAATAATCAATTAGTCTTTAACAAATTTAAATAAATATGGATGAAAGTGACTTTACCGGTTTTTTTAATTTATCTTCACTGAAACTTAATTGGGGACTGATTGTTATTATTATCCGTTGCGTGCGTCTGTTAAAAAAAGACTTAACTGGCGGAGTACTGCAATGGGTCATTGTCATGTCGTTTGTGATGAGTACTCTTCTCTAGAGGCGTCAAGATGAACTTCACTTCTAATGTCAAGGTGGGTGTCATCACAACGTGTCTACTGTAGTTAGTTGGTGTCGAACTACGCTCTATGAATCACACGATAGTGACGAAGATTCTTACTTCAGACGGGTCTGGTATTAAGAACCGTCTTGTAGTTTTAAACCACGAACTTTAGGACAAATAAAAGTACAAATGCCTCTGCTAAGTACATTTGTGAGCTGAAGATTAACAGGCGCATTGTCTCGCTGTCCACCCCCCAGTGTTAGCCTTTCTGAATAATTATTCTCCCTGACTATACACAGTATAACTCATGGAGTATCATTTAGAAATTACTGTTATTTTTCTGGTCACTAAATGGGGAAAATGTTTCTGGCCAGCGCGAGTGCAATGCCTTGCCTGAATTACAATTAACAATTTACATATTCTCACAAAATGATACTATACAAGCTGTGCATATGTGATGTAATCATCACTCACTCACTGCTCCATTCGGAGTCTGGGGTCACATCTGCTGTCGGTTTTCTGTACGACTATCAAGAAGCAATCACCAGCGCTTGCTGTAGTGGTTTATAAATATACTATTTCATATGTTGAAGTTGCCATCCTCGTATAACTTGTATAAACACTTAGCAAGTAACATGTCACATTCAATTTTGATAATATAAGTTCACAACTTACCCCAAATTACTTGGGAACACAATCTCCTGGCACAGATGAATGGACACAGCAACTTTGATTAGATGTTTCGAACACTTAGTCGGGGAAATTTGAGTATTCCTCTTATGACGAGTGCTCTGATTCCTTAAGTTTCCAGTCTTGGTATTTAAAATTGAGGGTTATCTTTTAAATTATAAAGACGCCAAAATGCGTTGATCTGTCACTTTTCATTCTGGAATACTAGTCCGATGTCTCTCTGGCTCCTGTGAGTTGCTAATGTGACATTGCGATGCAGTCTGATTTGTGTCTCCGATTTCGCTACATTATATTTCTATTTCTCAGTGTAAGTCCCAGATGGAATTCCCGACAAACTTTCCAATGAAAGCCAAAGTCTAACCAGCTCTCAAATTAAACGAATAGTAAGCTCTTTAGAACTATGTGGGTCGGGGTGTTAAATGCGTACTATCCCCGCGTGTTTTAAAATATTAATTTTAAAATGTAAACTCGTGACCTCTTTCAAATATGGCAGTAACACTTCCGATTGCATTTGTACAAACTCACAAACACGTAAGTGAACGTATTTCCTAACTAATACCTTCCGCCCATATTGTCTCCTCTGACATGTTATGCGTACTATTGCTACAGAGATGGTCTTGCGAAAGCAATTACATATTATCACCTATGTTTGCGCACACCTCCCATACGGATTTCTTAGACAGCCAATCTGGCTTGCTTTCCATCGATTGTGCGCTACCATCTTCTGTCAACAAGAATCGTCTCTATCAAAGGTGGCTAGACGACTTAAGTGATAAAAGTGTTATCCGCTAACCTGTCTAATTAGCCGCGTAATACTACGATTCACCTGGTGAAACGTAAACAAGTCTAGGGAGTGGTCAGAGCAAAAAATGTAGGGCATAAAATATGCCAAATAATAGGACGATGAGGAATGGAAATGAAGAAATAAGTTAATAATGCAGGAGAGAACGAAACTAATAAAAGGGGCACAACTGGTTTCGTCACAGTCTGTAATGATGATCTAATAATCTAGATGAAGGTGAAGTATATATAGTTATAAATTACTTCTTTACATTATAAGTCATAGTGGAAACATTTTTTATTTGATTAACCATTAACAAACAGAAGTAATAGGCAAAAAAAAAAGTCTTTCGCACATTTAGCTATGAGGCTAAGGGCTAAAATCAATACTAAATATTGTAAAAGAAATACTATTAATAATTTTTCGTAAGTCGCTGTAATGGCATGGCCAGATACACACTGGAAATCGCAACGAACATCTACAGCAGAACCCCATGTAAACTAGCACAACATAACTTCTGCGACATTTTTATAATTAATGCCCCGAACAGAATAATTCTTTTTACGATTTCTGCAGAAACTACCAATACATGTAATTATGATAATTGACGAGGAAATTATGATTTTGTAGCTAAACTAGCACAAATTCGCAAAACAGCCTTGAAATTTCGTGAAAGTTTTCAAGAAGGAAAGGAACGAAATGATTGGACGGTCGGAGAAAGGGTTAGACCTTTCACATTTTATAAATGTATTTTAAAACTGTTTTGTAATGTTTTTCATGCCGTATCGGTTCTTGAAGCGAACAAGCGAGCCAGTACTAGCCAAGACGGCCTTCACGTTTTTTGTTTTTTTTTTGCCCTTAAGCAAGAAGCGAGAGGTTAATTTGTGAAGATGGTAGTAGGTAATAAGATGTATCAGGTTATACAAAGTATAGCTGCCAGATAAGAGAACTGGTTTTATAAGCAATACCCCATTCTCAGAAATGAGCAATGGTGTATAGCTGTTATATGTATAGTTAGACTGGCCCAGATGGTAATAAGCAGTACCAGCTCCTACGTTGTCTCCTCTCTATCCACTATCCTATGTGAATGTGTGTTGCCTATGGGAATTAATAAACTAACAGTAAACTCAAACAAAACTGGAATGAGTTACTCAAGGCTCTTGATACAATTTAATAATTTATTTATATACAGTTATTGCTTTTTCTCTGTTTTGAAATGGGAGGATGATATGTATACTGATGATGATGATGATTACAATAACCTTAATTAAAGAAAACAATCAAGTTACTAATATGGTGTCAATGTCTTCTTCCTTCTTGAAAATTAAACAAAGAAAATTTGGTTTAACGGAACTTAATTGTAAAAATATGATCAATTACAGTCGCTTGTTCTTGGACTAGTACAGGTATATAATAATCTTGTTAATAGTCTTGTGACTTATCTTATGTCTTCAATCACTATGGAGTGTACCAAATTTTATTCACATCACTAGTCTCTAATAAATGTGGTGAGCATATTATGTTTCAGTCTGGTAGTGATAGACTTAACTCAAAGTAAGTTCTTACGTGACTCCACCGTCTCTCCACTGCTGAAAACTGGATCTGGGAAATCCCAAAGCTGAGGGTTCCCACGACCAAAGCCGCTGAAAACTCTAGGTGCCTTAATGTAGCTTATGCTGACACTGGTAATACAACAGTCTTCTGTTTTGCTGGCAGGGTAGTACGATGTTATACCCTAGGACCTGAAACACACAATATCCTATGCTGGTATATAGTCATAATATCTTTCCTTACCACAGATGAAAGGAAAGTGAGATTTCAGAAAGAAATTGGTAATCCAGGGTAGACAGATCAAGTCGGAGACATATACTCAGTAAATTTATCATAAAAACTTTAACAACATTCCTTAAACTCAAATTCACTTCTTTGTCCATGATTGACTTCACTGAAATAATATAGGCTTTGGTATAATGGTTAACTATATATTCAAATTATACATCAAATCACTTCCTCCTATTCTTTCAGTGTTCTTGCTAGTCCTGTACCATCCAGTAATTAGAAAAGTCTTACTTAGCGTTCTGAAAACTGTTCTACCTTTTCCAAACATTCTTCTGATCTAATTCAAAAAGAATTAAACAGCGCACAATGGCGGTTTCCCTCCAATACTTGTTCCAGATGAATCTACACACACAACCCTTCCCAGTGCACACAAATAATAATATATATCTATTTATACTTAGATCACTCTTACCCTCAATCCAGAATACACACAGGGCTTATAAAATGTTTGACATGCTGCACACACCGTTGGATGGCAAAGATGATGAAGTGGCAAAACTCTGACTACTGGGTTTGATTCAATTATAGCGGCGAGTGATTTTCATAATACTTGTCTCCCCTTTTATTCTTTTCAAAACAACTACCGGCAAATAGTGATCAACGATCCCATTGGCTGTTACGTATCATTCATCGTTCCTTCATTCACTTCCAGAATCTGTCGTACCTAGACAAACTGTGCTTGTTTTAAAACTTCTAATAGGCCTTACTCCGTAATATCCATCCGCTTCACTTCATTCAAAGCTAGTTTAACTCAGACGATTTGGGTCTATCGTTATAGCTAACTTTCTCTGACGTCTGACCCTTGTATCTCTTTTCAAGGCAACCGAAACAGTGAAACACTGCAAATGACTTAAGTTTCACTGCCTTCAAACTCCCTTGTCTCCACTTATACTGCTCACACAAAGATGATACACGTGTCAGAATAAAGCTCCAATTCTGTACTATATATCTGGACTAGCCTTAACAGATGAAATTCTCTTGCTGGTCTTTACTGTTAATGGAACTACATCCAGGATTCTACGATTCTCTCCTACCATTTTGTTTACTCTTGTACAGCATAAGATGATAGGAAACTCTTTACAGAGCGATACAACAGAAAGCAATCTGATCATCAGAAGAAGTCCCCCCGTGCGACACGTGTTTCGGCCCGATATACTCCTTTACACTCTAAGGGTGGTGGGCCCACTTGGCTCCCATTGGCTGAACTTTTAGCGCACAATCTAGCCGGTGTTTCAAATATCGATTGCCCTAGATAATGATCTGGAGAATTTGTGACAGTGACATGTTCGGACATCTGCTTGACTTTAAGGCGGATAGTAGTGGTATCCACAACTCATGTTTTTATCACTCACCATCTCATTAATCCACAAATTTAAACGGTTTTTCCATTTTTTCCATTGCCTCATCACTAACCACAGATTGTAATTTTTGCACTTCCTGGTGGCATGTCCCAGACTGAAGTTTATCTGACACACGTACTTTACCACTGAGGCTCATCACAGATTCCTTGCGCTTAGGCACACTAGCCAACACACTTGCACTACTGTGGCCGTTGGCATACACTCATGTAGAGATGTGGCTGGTCACTAGGCACCAGTTAACCTATGTATGGCCGTACGTTCTGATGGTTATGTTGATCGTATTAGTGAAAATTCGTATCACTGCCCTTCAGCAGACAGGTTATGTTGATGGAGATGGTATGACTGACTAAGCTCACAACAAAACAAAACAATAGCTCACAAACACTGATGGACGATGACTCAAGTCGACGAGTGACTTCACGCTGACAGCAATGACGAGGAATATTCAAAACATTTATTTGCAGCTTCAACCATCTGTGTGATTGCGACTCATCTCCCTCCTTTCATTGTATGTCTGAGTCGCTGTCTATCTGCATCTAAGTGCTGCCTCTAACTTGTCTAGGTTGGTCATAGCTGAAGAACCATTGTTGTCGATAACCGTTATTCTGTCCTTGCCCACTCTTCCTATCTATACTTGCTTTATTCAATAGTGGACATTTCTTTTCCTACTTTGTCTTGTTCTCATTTTGTTCGTAGGTACTATTATGGTGTATTTTGGAAAGACTGGCCTAAACCGCCAGGGGTGGAGATTCCCGCCTATGTTTATGTTCCCTACTTGACACGTTGGTAGCTGTCTATAATGATTAACACTGCTGCTTACTTCACATACCTGTTAGACACGTAGTTTTGAAACTTGATAACGAATTCTTGAACTTGCAACATTGTATGTCTTGACATTATATACACAAATACTTGTACTATAATGGTGGCGTAAGAGCGACTTGCTGGTTTGGCAAACAGTTTGGTATGATACTGTAACCACAGAACCAACCACCTTCAGTGGCTTGTTCGCCAGAATGAACCATCAAACAGCGCTCGTCACTACACAACTTTAATACTTGCAAAACTTTGCAAAACCTACGCTAAGCGCGCTTAAAATCCAACTGACTATTATTTTCACCGATTTACTATTACAAATTTCTTGAAAAATCTCGATTAAGATCGCTCACACTACAACAAAAGTCTCGTGCCTCCTGTTTCGTTCCCCTTCTTCGAACTCACAAGAATCCCAAAGGTATGTAATAATAAATTCTCTCAGACAATCTACTAGCCAAATCCACGACTTTTGCTTAAGGCGCGCTATTAAAGATTTATCTCCCTTAGTCCCAAAATCTAAACCTTTTAATCTTATCTCCCATAAAGCAACATCTTACAGTTCGTTACCACCGTACGCACATTTTCTAAACCATATTTTCTGACACGACCTTGCATTTTTATGTAGACCTCAACTTCACTGTTACACTGTGACTTTGCGAGTGTATAGATGACTTTTATCTGTATTTCAATGTACAGCACGAATAATGCTGTGAAGACCCAACGCTCTTATCCGGCCTTTGGCTAGGATCATGTGTCTAGACGCAGGGACCAGTAGTGACATTTATGTCATGAGGTCCTTTGTGTAAGAACATAGAAGACCACTACAATGACACGTGATGTCATTGGGTCTTCGTGTGTTGGGATATGTGCTCTTGACCAGGGCCGGGTTTGGGCGGGGATAATGCGACCTCATGCGAGGAAAAAATATGCGACCTCAAGCGAGGAAAAAAAAAAAAAGGGTCTTCGTGTGTTGGGACATGTGGTCTTGACCAGAGCCGGGTTTGGGCGGGGACAATGCGACCTCATGCGAGGAAAAAAATATGCGACCTCAAGCGAGGAAAAAAAAAAAATAGGATCATGTGTCTAGACACAGGGACCAGTACAGTGACATTCATGTGTCATTAGATCTCTTGTGTGAGAACACAGAAGATCACTAGGTGACACATTTTGTCATTGGGTCTTCTTGTGTTGGGACATGTGGTCTTGACCAGAGCCGGGTTAGGGGCGGGGACAATGCGACCTCATGCGAGGAAAAAATATGCGACCTCAAGCGAGGGAAAAAAAAAACCGGCCTTTGGCTAGTATCATGTGTCTAGATACAGGGACCGGTACAGTGACATTCATGTGTCATTAGGTCCCTTGTGTGAGAACACAGAGGATCACTAGGTGACACATTTTGTCATTGGGTCTTCTTGTGTTGGGACATGTGGTCTTGACCAGGGCCGGGTTTGGGTGTGTAAATGCGACCTCAAGCGAGGAAAAAAGAAAAAAGAAAAAAAAAAAAAAAAAGGGACATGTGGTCTTGACCAGAGCCGGGTTTGGGCGGGGACAGTGCGACCTCATGCGAGGAAAAAATATGCGACCTCAATCGAGGAAAAAAAAAAGGAAAAAAAAATAAAAAAAGTCAATGTACAGCACGAATAATGCTGTGAAGACCCAACGCTCTTATCTGGCCTTTGGCTAGGATCATGTGTCTACACACAGGGACCGGTACAGTGACATTCATGTGTCATTAGGTCCTTTGTGTGAGAACACAGAAGATCACTAGGTGACACATTTTGTCATTGGGTCTTCTTGTGTTGGGACATGTGGTCTTGACCAGAGCCGGGTTTGGGGCGGGGACAATGCGACCTCATGCGAGGAAAAAATATGCGACCTCAAGCGAGGAAATAAAAAAATAAAAAAAAACAGTGACACAGTTTGTCATTGGGTCTTCTTGTGTTGGGACATGTGGTCTTGACCAGGGCCGGGTTTGGGCGGGTACAAATGCGACCTCATGCGAGGAAAAAATATGCGACCTCAAGCGAGGGGGAAAAAAAATCAATTTGATTTGGCCTTTTGGCTAAGATCAAAATATTCTCGGCCTTTTGGCTAAGAGCAAAGTCTGAACACAAAAGATCAGAGCATTGACATTCAGTGTCATTAGGTCTTTGTGTGAAAACACAAAAGATCACTAAAATGACACTTGTGTGTCATTTGGTCTTCTTGTGTTGGGACATGTGGTCTTGACCAGTGCCGGGTTTTGGGCGGGTGCCAATGCGACCTCATGCGAGGAAAAAATATGCGACCTCATGTGAGGAAAAAAAAAAGTGTCATTGGGTCTTTTTGTGTTTGGACTTGCGCCTACTATCCGGCTTTGGCTAGGATCATGTGTCTTGGCCGGGGCCGGGGGTGGGCGTGCGATCAATGCGACCTCATGCGAGGAAAAAAAAAAAACCTTTGGCTAAGATCAAAGTGTCATACTTTTAGGTATGCCGGGTCTTAGCCAGGGCCGGGATCACACAAAATTCACACATTATACTTAATAAAGTCTTATAGACCTCATTTTGAACACCAGAAGGGGCATTTTAAAAAAAATGTGTTTGAATTTGACCTTGTATTTTAATAATGCACATGATGTTTGAAATATTACTTTAAAAAAAGCAATTACATGTATGAAAAAAAAAACAACTATCACAATCAACACTATCTTTACCAAAAAATGTAAAAGGTGTAACCTTGGAGTACTAGAAAGAGTGCGTAAATGAGTGTGCGCAAGGTGTGAAAGTAATTTTTTTTTTATTTTTACATCTGCACAGTGTATTTTCTTCTTCTTCTTCTTCCTCGTTCGCCCTGAAAAGGACGGTGGTTGCGTTGTGTCTGTTTACGCCGTAGCAGTGATATCTGCACCTTTCGGTCGACACATCCGACTTCAGCACGGCATTTTTTAGGGACCGGGTTTGCCTTCCCATTGCGATCCGTACTCGCTCAGCCAGATTGCACTGCTGCAGACTGTTTCCAGGACCACCACGTGGAGGTGGAGTACGGTCTTGACCAGCTCTGGTTCGCTGATCCTGATGCAAGCAGTCAAGCTATGGGTCGCTGACTGCATTCACTATTGCTGCATCTTTGGGTCCCTTTGGGTATTTTCATTGTTATGCTTATGTTCAAACTATTATTGTCAATGTTTCCATGCATATGTCTTTAGATTTAAAATATAAAAAAATAAAAAGCTTGAATAAACAAGCACCGTGGCTTGAAAAGATGGTCAGAAAGATTATGCGATAAAATATTGTCGCTGACCGTCTAATTACCTGGCGTAACTTAACACGTCTTCGTGAAGTGTGAATGTGACACCATAAGAGACACCATAAGACAAGAATTACTCCCGTAGCAAATACTGCCACAGGGGAGAGGCGTGTTAGTGACTTTCCCCATGTATGTTCAGCATAAAGAGTAAAATGTATGAAGGGAAAAATGGAATGCCAAATAAAAGAGATTGGAGGGAAAAAGGACGAAAAAGAAATGATACTGCTGTAGTGCTGGAGGTGTGAGATATCACACAAAAGGACAGACATTCCGGCACAAATATATCTACATAGTAAGTGAATACTATGATTACAACAACAAACAATGTGCAAATTATATTTAGAGTACAAGAAAGAGTGTGTAAATGAGTGTGTGTAAGGAGTGAAAGGTCTGTTTTTGTTGTTGTTGTATACAGCTGAAAAATCAACATTAAAAAATCACAAATAATGGGCATAGGACAGTGGACAAATAAAACAGACTTCCCTTTACAGCTAGCGCAAACTAATAACATGAAGATATACGGAGTAAATTTCATGTCTATACCATATAAAACAAACAAAGAAATGTGGAGAAATATAATCTTGAAAACTGAAAATAAATTAGAACGCTACAAATATAAAAATGCTATAATATTCGGTAGAGGCATTATTGTAAACACATATGTTATCCCTTAGTTACTAAACATACGTAATATTTTTAACCCTCCAAACAAAACGCTAACAAGAATAAACTCTCTAATCAGACATTTCATCTTCCGTCACACAATACATAACATAAAACACAAAACGTTAATACAGGATAAAGCAAGGGGATGTATATCCCTACAGGATATATCTACCAAAATTCAAGCTATGAGAATCAAATTTATGAGTATTATAATAAATGATCCTCATGGATATCCCTTATCACATTACTTTGCTGGACTACTGATAACTATATTTTTAGTGGACACCAGTGATAAACTTTAGTAGTAGTATTGTCATGGTCCACTGATAACGATTACTTGTGGTTTATGGGCAACGTTCAAGAAGAAAATCAATGTTCTGTTATCATAGGTGTGCTGTTAAAGGCAAACAGCATATGTCGGGCTTACAGGTGGCCGACCAAAGGTGTGTGGGTGTGTAGATGTCAATGAACGCGAATGCCGTGCATGACAAGATCAAGTCAATCAAACTTACACACATCAAAGCACATGTAGAAGTCAGGAACTGGGGTAACTCCAAAGAACGTTCCACATCATTTATTACTACAAAGTTACGAGGACATCACTAACAGTACACTGTCACAGATTACACAGGTTACAGTTCACGATCAATTATGACACCTCAGGTAAACCTCAAATCCATAGGTAGTTAAGTGCATAGTATAAAAAATCCAAGCACAACGGCTGCATAAGTACGGCAGCTCACCATCATAAACTTCATGATCAAATTATCCATATTAAAGGGGAACTGCATATGTCGCAGTATACGATAATAACTATATCGTCTGAATCAATATACCCCAAGGCTTGGGTTAATATAACTCATGGGAGAAAACACATTCCCAGTAATACTCTGTTGAAACTTCAAAAAATATCCCCATCGAAGTTATGCATATATACTGGCCTATCCATGGCCTGAAAATTCACCAATAACGTATGTTCTGCGGTACACAAAAACTAAGCCTCATATCCATGGCTTTTAGAAAATCTCAAATATCCTTTCACCACTAAATATAATATACTCGGGGACCCACTGACGATAAAACGTCAACCCCTACTCAGAGCTATCTCCGCATCTCGACTCCCCGAAAAATTCCCCCGCTCAAAAAACCGCTCAGTACAAATTCATCTCAGCGCGATTTCAGCGCTTGCGATGAATTCCGTTCACCCACGTTCTAGGCCATTCTGTATCTAGAACATTCACGAAGGTTCGTGACCATATATTTTTAACACATACTAACAGCTACTCAAGGGAGCTAACCAACAATTCGGCCTGTACATACAAGTATTTTAATGTTAAACTCCCCTAGACCAAAACAGGACTGAAATGAGGAATCAAGAAACAAGAGACAAATTTGCGGTTACAATATCCAACAAATTTCAGGTGCTCCAACAGCTGGAAGAGGCAGAGAATACAGAAGACTATTGGCAGCAAGTCAAAACGGTATGAAATGAGACATGTGAAGAAATACTGGGGAAAAGGGAACGACAACAAAAAGCATGGATAACAACAGAAACCATCAATAAGATAAAAGACAGGAAAAACAAGAAAGCAGATTTAAACAAAAGCAAAACCAGAAGTTCCAAAGCCAAGGCTCAAGAAGTGTACACAGAAGCAAACAAAGAAGTAAAAAGAAGTATCAAAAGAGACAAGAGGAAATATATTGAGGAGTTGGCAAGAGAGGCAGAAGATGCTGCAGCCAAAGATAATATGAGAGAACTGTATAACAGTACAAAGAAGCTAACGGGGAAATACAAGCAAACAAGTTGATTCATAAAAGACAAGAATGGAAAACTGCTCAGCAATATACAAGAGCAAATGAAGAGGTGGACAGAATATTTTGAGGACCTTTTCAATAAGCCAGCTCCTCAAAACCCCTCGGACATCCAGCCAGCAGAAGAAGAGCTACAAATTAACGGTGAAAGACCAACGAAGGAAGAAATAAAGAAAGCAATAAAGCTTCTAAGAGATGGAAAAGCGTCTGGACCTGATGGCATCCCAGCAGAGGACATCAAAGCAGATATCGACACGGTTACAGAGATGTTATATAAATTACTTGGTAAAGTCTGGGAAAAGGAAGATATACCAGCAGAATGGAAGGAAGGATATCTGGTTAAGTTGCCTAAGAAGGGGAATTTACAAGAGTGCACAAATTATAGAGGAATAATGTTACTTTTAGTGCCAGGAAAAGTATTAAACAGGATTATCCTTGAAAGATTAAAAGAGTCCATAGACAAGAAACTGAGAGATGAACAAGCAGGTTTTCGACAAAACAGATCCTGTACAGACCAGATAGCCACTTTGAGAATAATAGTTGAACAAAGTCTGGAATGGAATTCACCACTATACATCGAATTTGTGGACTACGAAAAGGCATTTGACAGTGTAGACAGAGAATCACTTTGGAAATTGATGAGGCATTATGGAGTTCCCCTGAAGAATTTAATAAGGAAAACATATGAAGACATGACATGCAGGGTTCTTCATGAAGGACAGCTTACAGAACCGTTTGGAATAAGAACAGGAGTGCGACAGGGATGCCTCTTAACTACATTTCTTTTCTTACTAGCAATAGACTGGGTTACGAGAACATCGACAACACACAACATAAATGGAATCCAGTGGACTCTGACTAAGCAGTTGGATGATCTGGATTTTGCTGATGACTTAGCTCTTCTGTCCCATAACCGTAATCAGATGCAGGACAAATTGAAAACACTCGATGAGAGGTCACAGCAATTGGGTCTGAAAATACACAGGGAAAAGACAAAAATAATGAGAATAAATGCAGGTAATGATAACAGGGTTGAACTTGAAGATACACCAATACAAGATGTAGAATCGTACACATATCTTGGTAGCAATATTGTCGTGGTTGAGTTAGAGTGTAGAGTATTTGTCGAGTTGGACAATAGTAGTGAAATCGATAGGGGATAGTGGACTGACAGAGTTATAGATTACACATAGATAAAGTGTAATAGGAGATGGACTTGAGACAAACCTGGAGAAGATTTATTAAAATTATCACTCTCTCCAAGCCCTCAACTCACTTATACTGTCTAAGCACCTCCTGCTCTCACTCTTTTCTATTAATCATACACAGAGAGTATAGCAAAGAGCTGAAAATGTAAATTATGGATGGAAGGGTCGTGAACAGCGCATTAATAAATGTGTAAACTTTATTAAATGAAGAAGCATGTATGAAAATAATGCATTTCATCACCAACAACATAAAATTACATCAATAATCTCAAAAATCATCAATAGTCATCAATAATCATCAATAACCACAAATATGCAAATACACACCCACAAACACACACACCATCAGTCATAAAACTGTAGAACACAGAGAAATGAATAAACTGAGTGTCAGTCCGTCCGCTTTCGTGGGACCAAATGTAATAGTTCCAGAAAGTGTCTTTACGTAAATATATACTCCATGGGTGATGGAATTGACCTGCAAAACTTTCCTGTGGGTGCTATCATTGGTGACCCATAATTGCGCGAGGTGGGCTGGAAGACTCTATTTACCTCTGGTTTACCAAATGAAAACTCCGCCAATGCCGGTCCCAAGCCCGGATGAAAAAGGAGGAGGGCGGCCTGCATGGAGGCCGTAAGGAGGCAGCCCCTCCACCATGCAAAGGCACAACAGGCCAATCACCTGTTTGCTTTAAATCATGATTACGCGAACTACAAGAGAGAAAACCGGACTGATTCTAAAGGCGACGAACTGGAACGGACTACGGACTACGACTTATGGAACTTGGAACACAAGAAGTATAAATGGGAAGGAAGAGGAGCTGGTGGAAGAGATGAGGAAAGCAAAACTAGAAATCCTGGCTATAACGGAAACGAAGAAAAACGGACAAGGAGTTATGGATCTCGATGGCAACACGTTGCTCTACAGTGGTCTACCCATATCTGAAAGAGCTAAAGGGGGCGTGGGTTGCATTGTGGCCCAAAATCAAAAAGATAGTATCAAGGGATGGAACTTTGTCTCGAAGCGCATTATGGTTGTAAAACTAAAAGAAGGAGAAACCATAGTCAACCTGGTCATAGTGTATGGGCCAAATGAGGATGAGAGAGCAGAGGTCAAGGAGGAATTCTTCGAGCTGCTTCAAAGGACAGTGGATGACTGCCTAGATGAAGTTATTATGCTCGGAGATTCTAATGCCAGAGTTGGAAATGACCATGCTAGATGGGGTGGAGTTATCGGAAGATATGGAGAAGATATTCTCAATGACAATGGAAAGCGACTCCTTAGATTCTGCAGTGAGCAGAATCTGATCATTACAAACACAAAGTTCCCCCATAAGCGCATACATGCATACACTAGATGTGAACCAACCAAGAATGAGAAGTCAGTGATCGACTATGCCATTGTTCGGAGAAGCTCATTCAGATATGTCCGAGATGCAAGAGTCTGGAGGGGGCCAGAGATTGGAAGTGATCACTACCTGCTAACAATCAAACGAACAACTGAAAGAGTTGCTCAGCCTAGGAACTGCCCAACATCACGCAAGAAACCAAGTAAACGAGCAGGAGAAATGAGCATTAGGACCTACAAGCTGAGAGAGCCAGAAATTAAGACCAGATATCAGGGGCTTATTGCTACAGCAGTGAGCAACACAGAAGAACAACCTGATGACTTGGAAACCCTCTGGAATAAATTCAAGGATATCATAAAGACAGCTGCTGCAGAAGCATGCGGTGAAGTCCGACTTGGGAACCAGAGAAAGAGGACACCTTGGTGGACAGAGGAAGTCAAAGAGAAAATAAGAGAGAAGAAAATGGCATGGAAACAATACTTAGGAGCTAAAAACACAACAGGACAAATGGAAAAATATAGAGAATATGTGACACTCAGAACAGAAGCAAAGAACAAAGTGCTAGCAGCAAAACAGAAGTCCTGGGAAGAATTTGGAGAAAAGCTAGAAAAAGATGCACAAGAAAACCAGAAATTGTTCTATAAGACCCTAAAGAACATGAGGAAAGAAAAACAATGCCCTCTCAAATTTATAAAGGACAAGCAAGGCAAATTGCTTACTGCCCCGAAGGAAGTAATGGAAAGATGGAAAGAATATTTCTCAGAACTCCTGGATGGTGAGCATGATGAAGCATCAGAAATGATAACCACTAGCACAGAAGAGAAAACTAATGATGGTGAAGATGACATAAAGATGGAAGAACTGAGGGCAGCACTAGAGAAAATCAAGATGGGCAAAGCAGCAGGGCATGATGGTATAACACCAGAAATGGTTAAGTACATGGGAGCATCAGGCGACCTATTACTCTTAAAGGTCCTACAGGCAGCATGGTGCAACAAGACCATACCAAAGGATTGGGAGATTGCCATCATAACACCAATTTTCAAAAAGGGTGACAATCGACAATGTGGAAACCATAGAGGCATATCCCTTCTCAGTGTCCCTGGTAAAATCTACTCTAGAATCCTAGAGCAGAGACTCCGACGCCTAGCTGAGCCACAATTGGATGAGGTCCAGTGCGGATTCCGAGCAAACCGAAGTACTCAAGACCTAATCTTCACACTCAGACAGCTGAGTGAAAAGGCCCTTGAGTATAAGAGTGAGATCCATCTTTGTTTCATAGATCTGGAAAAGGCGTTTGACAGGGTCCCCTGGAGCAAACTTTGGGACTGTTTGGCAAGGAAGAATATTCCAGCACCTCTGATTCATGCTATACAGAGCTTCTACAAGTCTTGCAGAAATTATGTGAGGACAGCAAACCATAAGTCAGAAGAGTTCAGAACCACCACTGGTGTAAGACAAGGTGATATCCTATCACCTTACCTCTTCATACTCCTTATGGACGATGTCATCAAGGCATGTAAGGAGAGAACAAGAAAGTATTCAGTGGGGTACTGGAAGATGAGACAGGACTATATTTCGGAGCTGGCATTTGCTGATGATGTTGCCCTGATTGCTAAATCAGAGGCACATCTCCAATCCAACCTGCAAGTCTGGAAGGAAGAGCTGGAGAAGAGAGGGATGGTCATAAGCAGCTCTAAAACAAAATCCATGGTGATATCACGAGAAGAAAGAAAACATCAGATTAAGTTGGGAGAACAGGTCCTGGAGCAGGTCGACCACTTTAAATATCTCGGAGCTATTATAGACCGAAAGGGAGGCATCAAAGAAGAGTTGGCCACTCGAAAAGCAGCGGCTGGGAGACTTTTTCAGGCCATAAATCGTGGATTCCTCAGCAAGAAAGAGGTTGGTAAGAAAACGAAGATGGCTGTATACCGCTCCACCTATGTCCCAGTCTTGACATATGGATGCGAGTCGTGGGCAATGACTACAACCCACAAAAGCCAGATCCAAACCTCAGAAATGAGGTATCTGAGAAAAGTGGTTGAAGTAACAAGAAGAGACATGGTCCGCAACCAGACGATCCGTCAAGGCCTAAAATCCCATCCGCTGCAGACCCAAATAGAACAGTCCCAACTAAGATGGTTTGGCCATGTCTGCAGAATGGGAGAAGATCGGCTACCACGACAAGCATGGGAAACAAAGAGCCAGGGATCCAGACCTCCAGGACGACCCAGAGTCCGCTGGGAGGACAACATTAGACAATCTTTGAAGGAACGAGGACTAGAATGGAACCAGGCCAGGAAGAAGACAGCTGATAGAATGGTCTGGCGCTCTCTCTTCCAAACCTCTACACCTCACGGTAGAAGGGGAACGACTAAGTAAGTAGTAAGTTACCAAATGAATAAACTGCGTGTCAGTCTGTCCGCTTTCGAGGGACCAAATGTGCTAGCTTCAGAAAGTGTCTTTACGTAAATATATACTCCATGGGGGATGGAATTGACCTGTAAAACTTTCCTTGTTGGTGCTATCATTGGTGACCCCTAATTGCGCGAGGTGGGCTGGAAGACGCTGTTTATCTCCTGCTGACCAAATAAACAAACTGAGCGACAGCCTGTCCGCTTTCGTGGGACCAAATGTGCCAGCTCCAGAAAGTGTCTTTACGTAAATATATACTCCATGGGTGATGGAATTGACCTGTAAAACTTTCCTTGTTGGTGCTAACTTGGTGACCTCTAATTGCGTGAGGGGGCTGGAACTCTGTCTATCTTTGGCTGGCCGCTCCTAAGTGCGAGGTTTTACATAACCCAGGATTACACCAGACGAAGCTATTTGGGGACAAAGCGTCCCAGGCGCTCTTATCCGGCGCTATTGCTTGCTTGGCATTAAATCCAGTTTGGGCTCGCTTGACTGTGGCTTGACTGAGTGCCCCGTTTAGGCACACAAAGGCTGGTGATTGAAATTCTACTATAGACATGCTGGGCTGATTGATATGCTGGAAGCCGCATTGCTCTGACTGGTAATCCAATAGGCGAGTAGGAAACTACTACTGCAATAGATGATATCAGATTTAGCGTTGGCTCGTTGCACTGCGTGAGCTTAACTTGGCGTTGACAAAGGGTTTTGGTTCAGGTATTTGGGGTTGACAACTCGTGAATGCTAGGTGTTACTCAGAAACCCTCTAGAACGAAGAGAATGGGAAGTTCTTCACCTGACTGGAATCTTGCTCTAGCGATTCGGTATCCCTGAAACTGAGACCCAAAATAGACACCCTTTACATTAAGCAACAACAAAATCACACTAATGTTATATAACATAGTTATGCTCCGCTCCTTCAACTCTATCAATTATCAGCATGTGCCCGCATAGGCTTAATATATTTTGTACACCCAGGTACCTGTCAGCAAATGTTCTGACAGCAAAAACTACTCCTCTTCTTCCAACTAAACATACAGGAAACCTAACCTTGTAGTTACCGTTGAATGGATTCTATCCATCTTACAACATTAAGTGAATTTACATAAACAGATTACAGCATTTGACATTACAAAAATAAGTCGTATGTCCCTTTGGGGGAAAATTAACATTCCACAAACGAATACATAGAAAATGCAATGTTCTAGCTATAATAATATGGTTGTGACTGAATCATAGGATAAAATGTTTTATATGGCTGGGGACTGCTTTCTGTGAAAGTTATAGACTAGTGCCTAGCTACACAAACAAGCATATCATGATTCTACCCAACCACTAGAAGTTTCTATCAAAAAGGAATAAGCGACTATCTCCTATAATTCAGTGTTTAAGTGCCTGTATCTCACTATTCAGTTTTAAGTGAATAATCCACACCTCTGACATCATCTTACAGAAATGACAGTTAATTAGCCTATTCTTAACCCATGATAAGCATCTGTGGACTGATTCTACGCCTAGTGAGTGTCTGTTATTGTAAGTCTATCATTTAACCCATTATAAACCTTCTGTTTAAGCACCACTTAACTAAGGCCGTAGACAGCGCTACATTATCACTGAACTAACATTACTAGGAGAAATCTTCAAAATGAATTCACGTCACATTCCTATCAGATATATAAAAAGCTAACATGAATATTTATATATTAATAAGATATGTCAACTCACCCCGAGAAAATGCCAAGAAATAGGCAAAAACATTTAGTTCTGTGTTAATGTTTGCCTTATTTCCATAAGGGTCTATCTCGGGCAGGAAACGTTTACGAGTGTGTTTGACGTATTAAAATTCTCAAGTCTTATAGTTTACAAACAACGCTACCCGGGACACCTGCATAGCCTGATTCTACAGATGTCTCGGCGTAATGCGTAATAAAGAGTAAGACAGAGGTTTCTCTAGAGACTACATCAAAGACAACAGACCCCGTGCGAAAGTTCCCCAGATCGGCGATGCATAATATTATAGTCAGGGGCCACAACAAATATCTCAGAACGAACGTGAGTCGTTATCTCCCCTGAATTGAAGATCAAACTCGTTTACCGACCGCAGAAGATTGGTCCCTGCTAACGAGCCGTTTCTTTCACAGAAACCCTTTCGCTCGTTCAAACACTCTAAGCGTAACAGAAATGTTTCTCTGGTCAAACGTACCACAGGTGCGTTTAGATAACATTACGTTAACTGACCGTTGAAGGAATTTCCACTGAAGGCCGGCCAGAACGTAAACAAACCTCGGGTGGGGTTTGAGAAGGTGAAAAATGAAAGAAAAGAAATGCAAAATGACTAGGAAAACAGAACATTAAAGAGTAATAACATATGGAACGGAATGGTAAAATAAATTATCAGTCACTGTGACAAATATAGACAAAGTTGGAGGGACAGACAGTGATATCAAAATAAGAATACAAAAAGCAAGAAGAGCTTTCATTGCATTTGGAAATATATGGAGATCAAGAGAAATCGGATCCAACACGAAAATAAGAATCTTCAACTCAAATGTGAAGTCAGTCCTATTGTATGGCTCTGAGACATGGAGAACAACAAAAACAACTACCAAAAAGCTACAGACTTTCATAAATGGGTGCTTGCGTAGAATAGAGGGATTAAAATGGTATGACAAGGTTACCAACGTGCAACTGATGACAAGAACTAGACAAGTGCCAGTGGAACAAGAGATGAGACGAAGACGATGGAGATGGAGATGGATAGGACACACACCGAGGAAACCTGTTGATAGCATTACAAGGCAGTCCTTGTTCTGGAACCCCCAGGTCAAGAGAGGCAGAGGTAGACCAAGAAGCACAATGGAGAAGAGAGCTGGAAACAGAGGTGAAAATGATGAGGAGAACGTGGAAAGAACTTGAGATGATGGCACGTAACAGGAGGACTTGGCATGTGTTTGTTGAAGGCCTATGCTCCTTTGGGAGTGTGCACATATATGTATAAATATATATATATATATATATTTATACATATATATATATATATATATATATATATATATATATATATATATATATATATATATATATATATATATATATATATATATATATATATATATATATATATATATATATAATGGTAAGCGTGTGGAGGTAGATATATGTATGTGCATGAGGGTATATGTGGGAATGATTATACATGCAAATATGTATATGTAAGTATGCACTTTTCATGTATGTGCGTATGGGCATGTACGTGTTTGAACGGGTACATGCGTGTAAATGCGTATACACCTATATTTTTGTTGTTAATAAGAACACGCCTTTTAAAATGTACAAAAAAAAAATTAACGTTTAAATTGGCAACAACAACAAATTTTAAAATTAAAAATTGAAGAGTGAAAGGTTATATGCAATTTAAAAATGTACTTCCCATGTATTTCATTTTGTAAAATGTACATGATTCTGTAAATAGAATAAGAAATGCAAATAAAGGTTTAAAAAATTTTTTTTTTAGAAAAAGCTCACTCTTGGATGAAAAGATGCTCGACTAAGACACGTGTAAACACAACGAACGCGGCGAGAACAAGGAGGCTGCCTCTCCTTGCTGGACCTTACCTGCGACGCTGCACGGCAGGTGTATCGACATTTTTTGCATTCTGTGCATGGCTGCGAATACCCGCGAATGGCAAAAAATGGATTTTCACTTTATCTCGCGTGAATGAACGAATCCGCGAATACGGAACACGCGAATATTGAGGATTGACTGTATATAAAGAAGCCGTCTCAGACCCAGTCTGTACTCCACGAAATCACTTCAAGATCTGCCAGAAAAGTTATCCAGAAGGCTGCTTTTTATTGCTAGAGGTAATCAGCATCAATACAATTAGATAACTGAAGAAAAGTCATAACTAACCGCCATTTTGAGCGCTTGTTAGATCAAAGCTCAAAACCCAGTCGTAGATTCGTAGTACCACCGTTCTAATGGTATGTTTGAAAATTGTAGATTGTTAAGCTTACAACATATCTTAGTGTTGTGTTAAGTAATGTATAATTAAAATTGATGTATATTTCAAATTAATGTTATGATTAACATAATCTTCATGACTATATACTTTGCCTTGTGCCCGAAGGAAGATGGTTTTCCCAACCATATAACCTCAAAAGTCCTTATCAGAGCTGACAGTCCTGTTTTAAGGCTTTACTTTTGGGTAATGTGTACAAAAGGTAAAAGTAAAGGATCCCGTTACATGCCCATTGAGGTATATTGGGAATATGGTGTAAGGCGGTAATACAGTGGTTAGTGCACTGGCTTCTTAACTCAGTGGTCTATGGTTCGATCCCCAGTTGAAGTGGGATTTTTGAGACCGCAAATGGCTCCGGGGTCGACCCAGCCTCGTGAACTGGATACCAGAGCAACTGGGGGAAGGTTAAGGAGGCCGGCGTGGTGCTGATCAAATCATCCTTTGTTTGCCATGGACAAGAAAATATGGGCCTGATGTTCACAAAGAGTTTGTCTTTTCTTCTTGTCTTTTATTCAGCACCTTCTGTCGATGTATCAGAGGGGGGACAAATGTGTTAATTTAACAGAAGCTAAGTCAAAGGGGAATAATTATGACTAAGTTTGGAAAATGTCTTAATTGATGCAAAAATCCTTAAATGTATTGTAATGTTTTTTGACGTATCCCAGTTTGACTGAACAGTGTCATGACCGTGTGCTCAGAATGAGGAACCTGAATCTCTCAGTAGCCAGTCAGCATCGGAGGGACCTCATGGATGTACAACCCAAATACCAGCCATATATCATATACGCGCAGGTTCAAACTGGTGGTGAGAAGCGTGACACAAATTTTCCTTGGAAATTGATCACTGTCACAGGCGACCAAAACTGTCTGTCACCTGGCATAAGCATAGTATCTTCAATGTTTAGATGTAGCCGAGGGAAGTCAACTATTACCACCTGCCACGCAAGTTAAGTTTAACTCATAGGGAAAACGCAAACCAAGACGTCAAAACCACATAAGGATGTAAAGAACTAACAGTGACATTATATTGTTTCTATTTTTTTTTAAATTGTGTGTGTGATGAAATCTGAATCCTATCTCGGCCCTCATTCAAAACATTACACCGTACAGAAATTCCGAGAAGTCAAGCAACCAATCAAAACGGCAGCTCGGGTCACGCAATGCTAATGACTTGACTTAACTTTGATCCACTGTCACTGAGCGTCAGCTCTTGGTGAATGCTAATAACACTGGACAACAAATTTTGACTTTTTGTGTGTATCTGAGATTAAACCAAGTTACCTTTATGTTGTTTGGCCTGCTGAATATGAAAATGGCCGTTAAAACACCAGATTAGCTCTAGTATTTTTTAAATATCTATAAAACAAGTTTTACACAATTGCATATACATACCATATGATAATAATGCTCATAGCGGAAATGATTCACAGCGACGCATTTTTGCCTGTCGCTTGTAATGAGTATCTGGATCATCTCTCACAAGGGTCCAACAATAGTCTGCTAGCATTGCTGCATTCCATTTTCCTTAACACCTTTTTTCGAGGGTAGTAATGTCCTGATGAAATCTTTCCCCATGTTTGTCACTGACAGCACCGCAGTTAGCAGGGAAGAAATCCAGATGAGAGTGTAAAAAGTGTAATTTCAAAGACATGTTGCACCCTAATCTCTCGTAGCGCTGCAAGAGGGTTTCTACAAGCTCCTGGTAATTGTCAGTCTTATTGTTTCCTAGAAAGTTTGTGGCCACTTGCTGGAAAGCTTTCCAAGCTAACTTTTCATCACCTGATATCATCAAAACGCTGATCTCGGAAGAGCTGACGTATCTGGGGACCGACAAATACACCTTCCTTGATTTTCGCCTCACTAAGTCTACGACATTTATCTCGAAGGTATAAAAATTCTGCCCCATTTCGATCCATGGCTTTTATAAAATTCTTCATTAATCAAAGTTTGATGTGGAGAGGTGTAATGAAGTCTGATTCATATCTTGGCATCATTCAAAAATTATCACCGTACAAACCCCGTTGGATGTAACTGACCAATGAAAAGCCAGCTTGGTATAAATAGTGTCGGAAGATCGCTAGACATGGAGGAAGCGAAAGTGTAGATGTTAAGGATATTTCGGAAGGCAGTGTGCAACTAATCATGGAATACCTAGATAAAGAAGGACCCAATTCGATATTGGGGATCATTAGCTTTAGGCAGATAGCAATAGATTCACTGGATATGTTGTAGAGCCGAAGTTATTATGAATAGATGTCGTGAAACGAGTGTGTGTAACCCCACTACTTTGTTAAATCATTATGTCGGGATACAAATTTGCCCCAGCCAATCAACGCACAGTTGCTGAGCCGGAATAAATTACCTGAAGTTACGCCAGGAAAAACTTAAGCCCTGTTTTTTTTTCGGATGTGGGTCGTGGCCATCTTGTTCACGCAAGATGGCGGAAGAAAACTGAATAAAATTAGGCTGTATGAGCATAAGACGAAACTGCAGGCAACCAATCAGCTTGCTCCGCCAGGAACCAACCAAACGCTTTCCTTTACCAGTAGAAGTTATTTTACCTGCCTATATAATCGGGCGAGATTTATGCTAAAACACGCAACACCGAACATGAAGCCAGAGACGACTGACTGAAGAGAGGAGCTGTCAGCTTTGATTTATAGCTTACCTGAGAGCATTGACCTGCAGCCTGCTTCGCTAAGTCGAGTCAAAATCTGGCCTGTTTAAATCTTGGAGGGTAAATATAATTTACTATAAACTGGTAGGAAAATAGGTTTTAATATGAACGTATCAGGTTACTGATTGTATCTTGGGGAATTAGGTATAATGATTGTATTTCCTAATATGATTGAATAGACGAAGACTAATAGGACTCATACTTCAATCTATTGTCTCCTATAACTTCAGTCTATTGTCTCAGATAACTCCAAACTGCAATATAACCAAAACAGTCCTTGTTAGGACTCAACCTATTGTCTCCTATAACTTCAATCTATTTTCTCAGACCAACTGCAATATAACCAAAACAGTCCTTGTTAGGACTCAATCTATTATCTCCTATAACTCAGTCTATTGTCTCCTATAACTTCAGTCTATTATCTCAGATAAAATTAACTGAAATATAACCAAAACAGTCCTTGTTAGGACTCAATCTATTGTCTCATCTAACATCAATCTATTGTCTCCTATAATTGCCACCTGATATATCACCAAACAGTCCTCGTCTCATATACTCCTATCATAAGAACATAACAATATTGTTAGGATATATGTTTCCAGCTTATATAGCACTTGTCAGAGAGGGCCTGGTATACTATAGGGGGAAGGAAATAGTTGTATCACACCTAGGTGTACATATTATTGGATGTATTCATGTATTGAATGTATTCATGTATTGCATTTATATTATTGGATGTATTCATAAATTGAATTCATATTATTGGATGTATCCATGTATTAATTTATCAGAAAGAAGGTTTTGCAAGTAGACACCTGTCTTGTCTCGCTATTGCTAAATCATACTGAGCCATGTTGTCATTCATCCTACATGCAGACACCTGAGGCACACGCTCATTTCATCCACATTAGAAATAGGTGGGCTTGATGACAGAAATTAGCCCCTACTTTTCCTTGTTACAGGTTTTATTCGTGTCATAAAACCTGAGGTCGTATGTTCGAGTCAATCCAGCTGCCTGGAACTTCGCAGGAGCATAGAGATTGTACAGAAGCTTCATCTTTAGTCCCCCTCAGTCTTGGGTGGGCTAAAGTAACGAGCCTCAGCAGGAGTTGTGTGACCCAAACTAAGGAGAACAGAACGTTTTAAGAGATGAGTACCCAGTAGTACCATTTCTGTCGGCATTGTGAGCAAAAGCTAGTGTCAGTGACGAGAAAGTGAATTAGCGTAGCAAGAGACAATAATAAGATTATAGCTGATAAATTATACGTAATTAACAGCACAGCTGATACATGTACTATAATTGAATAACAGCACAGCTGATATAATTTTTGTTCCTATAATTGGAAAACTTGTTGTAATATATTTACATATCTATATAAATATAAATATTTGTAAATCATATGTAAACTTACAAATTCATTACGTTCCATTTTTCAACATTCACCCTTCAGCACAAGAGTAGATAGTGTATATACTAAATAAATAATAAGGAAATTGTTTTAGAAGACTTGTCAATTTTATCATTGTTAAGTAAAATCTGTTTCCTTGTCTTAATATCACAGTTAGTTACACAGCGGAGGTGGAAAGTTATGTCGGTCTCCTCTCTACAAATTTTTCGAGATCAGAACATTCACAGCCGTAACTAATTTGTGATACCAGTAGTTCTCTCAGACACTGAGACTTCACCATTTTCTGAAGAAATTCTATTTCTGTAATTGTCAGTACTATACTGACCCTAGAGCCAAATAAAACCTCACGCCACACTGGGGGCTCGTTCCTGGGATATTTCTGTATATCTTGAGCCATACTTAGTCTATTCATCTATCTACACTCTATCTTGTGCCACCCATAGATAACATAAGGAAAATTTTTTTTTGAGAAATTCAATAATAGAATGTTTTATTGTTTTCTTAGGAGGAGTACCATTTAGTACTCAGTAAATAGTTGATGCTCACAAAGTTGCACGGAAAATTTTTGTTCATTTAATTAATTAAGTTTAATTATAATATTTGGTTATAGTAAATTTACATACCCTATCTAAGTAACGCCATGGCTGATCTAGTGAAGTTCAGGACTGCGATCATGCAGATGGGTAAGGAATTAAATATGACAGGTGATGCTCTTACTCAGTATGTCACAACAGAAGTGGACAAACACATGGATAGGGAAGAAAGAAAATTGCAAGTGGAAGCTGAAAGAGAAGCCAAAAGACTGGAAGCTGAAAGAGAAGCCAAAAGACTGGAAGCTGAAAGAGAAGCCAAAAGACTGGAAGCTGAGAGAGAAGACAAGAGACTGGAAGCTGAGAGAGAAGACAAAAGACTGGAAGCTGAGAGAGAAACCAAAAGATTAGAAATTGAAGCCAAGAAATGGGAGGCTGAAAATGAGGCAAAGAAAATTGAAGCTGAGGAAAGGAAATTACAAGCAGAGAGAGACCATCAGTTGAGATTAAAAGAGCTTGAAATTCAGGCAAATACTGGCAGTAATGGTGGTAGCTCACCTCACTCTGAGAATAGCTCCATCCAGAGCACCTCAAGTGGGGCCATGAATTTTCATCTGGACCCATTTGTTGAGAAAGAAGACACCATTGAGTCGTACCTGGATAGATACGAAAGACTTGCCACTACCTATGGCTTAGAGAAAGAAAAGTGGAGTCTTAAACTATCTCAGGGATTGAGAGGTGTGGCCTACAATGTATATTTGAAGCTCTCAAGAGATGACCAGGAAGATTACGAAATCCTGAAGCAGGCACTGCTTGTGAGATATGAAAAGAACTCAGAATCATATAGAAAGAAATTCCGAACAGCTAAACTTCTTCCAGGAGAAAACTATCACCAATTCTCTGCTAGATTGGAAACCTATTTGGAAAAATGGAGTAGTTTAGGAAAGTGTCAGGATCTGAAAGAAATGATAATGATGGAGCAAGTGAAAGAGTCCCTGCCTCAAGAAATGAGGAAGTTTATCATGGAACAAGGAGCAGAGAGATTGGAAGATATTGTAACTGTTGCTGAGAGATATCAAGCAGCTCAGGCAGAATTATTAGGAAACAGGAAGAAGCAGGGTGAAAACTTCAAATCACCACAAAACTATACCAAATATGAACAAAAGGACCATACCACAAGAAACAAACAAAGATTTGACCAAAAGGACAAAAACCCTCTAAGATCGGATAAGACACCTTACCGCAAGGAAGGAAAGTGGTGTAAAACTTGTCTAATGAGTAACCACAATACTGCAGACTGCAGAAGGAACAACCTTACTTATTACGCTGCGTGTCTCACAACAGGGAACAAGGGAAGGAAGGAACTGGCAGGTAGTCAGAATGACCTCCATCATCCCCCTGTCTGTGAGGAAGTGACATGTAATGGCACTAAAATTCAGTGCTTATATGATTCAGGTTTGGAATTCGACTCAGTCGTGAGTGCAACCCTAGTGCACCCTGACCAACTTACCACAGAAACTGTGGACATACAAGGAGCAATGCAGGGAACTGGCACCATGACACTTCCCATAGCAAGGATCAACGTGAGAACTCGCTATGTGGAAGGAGTGATAAGAGCAGCAGTAAGTGATGATCCTATATACCCGCTGGTAATAGGATGTAAATATGTCTTTTTGGGTGACCCAGTAAAACCTGTTGTCATGGCAGCAAACCATACCAGGTCGAGCACCAAAAAGGAGGAGGGAGATCCAATAAACATTCATCGTACAAAGATGAAAAAGGCTCAAACAGCAGACAGCACATTGAAGCCTTGTTTTGGCAAATTGCCAAAGGCCCATAACCCTCCAGAGAAAGGAGACTACTATATGGAAAATGGCCTACTCTACAGACAAGCTGGAAAAGGTCCTAAAGGGCATGGACAGCTGGTAGTGCCAAAATTCTACAGGGAGGAAATTATGGAGCAAGAGCATGCTACATCAGGCAGTGGTCACAGAGGAAAAGGGGCCACTGGTCAAAATATAGCATTGCGATATTACTGGCCAGGAATAATTGAAGACATAAGTTGGTATATGAAATCCTGTTCAGAATGTAACCAGGTAACCTCATTCAGAAGCGTAGACCAGTTACAGGACCTAGGGAAGCATTGTTGCGGACGTAGGCCCACAAAGAAAACACACAAGAGAAAACAACAAGTAGATGCAGTGATAAAGAGAAAACAAAATCACAACAAGTCTACTGTTACACCAGTAACCATGGCAACTCTCCGTATTGTACAGAGAGGGGACGAGAGACATCCCACCCCGACTAGATATTTGTCGGAACACCATGGCCTGGATCATTTGGAAAATTTGGTTAGTCAGCAACCAGTATTAAAAAGCTGCAGAAACAAACCCGAACCATAGGAGGTAGGAACCAGGGCTGTACCAAACAGTTGATGGAGACAGGCCCCACTTCGGTATACTGCCCCTTACAATAGAAATAGGTGTGGGTTCGGCAACGTTGTTGTATTGCCGTCCCCATACACAGTCCACTGGAAGCATTGCTGCGGACATGGACTGAACAATAGCAATCACAAACACTCAAGGATGAGACTGACTATCTCTTAAAAGAGAAAATTATTTCAAAGTCTGAATCTCCCTATAGCTAGAGTGTGGTGCTATTAAGGAAGCCTAGTGGTGAACACAGGTTATGTATTGACTACCGGAAGCTTAATGCGATCACAGAATCTCAGGTGGACCCATTACCTGACACCAACCAGCTGTTCTCTACACTGAGTAAGGCTAGGTATTTATCGAAGGTATATCTAAGCAAGGGATACTACCAAATACCAGTGAAACCAGAAGTTAGGAAAATGCTGGCATTTAGTACATCAGACGGACACTATGAGTTTAATGTACTACCCTTTGGGCTGAAAAATGCTCCAAGTATCTTTTCAAGAATGATGAGGAAATTATTGGAACCTCTACAAAATCCCCATATCACTAACTTTATGGATGACATTCTTGTTGCTACAAACACATTTGAAGAGCATATAGTAGCGCTCTCCATGTTGTTTGACAGACTGAGAGAAACTGGATTGACTGCACGTCCAACCAAGTGCGTTATCGGTTGTAAGGAGTTGGAATTCTTAGGTCACACTATTTCTACAGGTCATATGTCTCCTGACCCAAAGAATATAGAGAAGTTAAAGAAGGCACCCAGACCTCAAACGAAGAAAGATGTGAGATCATTCGTGTCATTATGTGGGTTCTATCAGAAGTACATACCCCACTTTAACTCTCTGTGTGCACCATTAACTAACTTAACGAAGAAAGGACAGCCTGACAAAATCCAATGGAATGCTGATTGTGAAAAAGCTTACACAGAGCTAAAAGCAAAACTCACCAGCAAACCAATCCTTACGCTACCCGATATCACACAGGAATTTGTATTAAGGACGGACGCTAGCAGTATAGGTATTGGTGCAACTCACTTGCAGCAATCAAAAGCCCAGCCGGAGGAACTTTTACCAGTCGCCTACGCCAGTAGCAAGCTGAATGCAGCTGAGTTGAACAACTCGACCATAGAGAAAGAATGTTTGGCTCTAATTTGGTCCATCGACAAATTTTCACCTTACCTGTATGGGACACACTTCATTGTCCAAAGCGATCACCAGCCTTTAACTTTCTTGGCTGCATCTAAAAAGTTAAATTCGAGATTGTTAAGGTGGAGTCTGCTTCTGGCGCCTTATTCCTTTACAGTGAATTACATTCCGGGAAGAGACAATGTAGGAGCTGATTTTTTAAGTCGACACCCTATTACTCTGAAAGGACAGACGCAAAATGATTAAATACAGCAGGGGTTTACACTTCAGCTATGACAGGTCACAGCTAGGAAAGGATGGGGCTATGTATGACAGGTCACAGCTAGGAAAGGATGGGGCTATGTCGTGAAACGAGTGTGTGTAACCCCCACTACTTTGTTAAATCATTATGTCGGGATGCAAATTTGCCCCAGCCAATCAACGCACAGTTGCTGAGCCGGAATAAATTACCTGAAGTTACGCCAGGAAAAACTTAAGCCCTGTTTTTTTCGGATGTGGGTCGTGGTCATCTTGTTCACGCAAGATGGCGGAAGAAAACTGAATAAAATTAGGCTGTATGAGCATAAGACGAAACTGCAGGCAACCAATCAGCTTGCTCCGCCAGGAACCAACCAAACGCTTTCCTTTACCAGTAGAAGTTATTTTACCTGCCTATATAATCGGGCGAGATTTATGCTAAAACACGCAACACCGAACACGAAGCCAGAGACGACTAACTGAAGAGAGGAGCTGTCAGCTTTGATTTATAGCTTACCTGAGAGCATTGACCTGCAGCCTGCTTCGCTAAGTCGAGTCAAAATCTGGCCTGTTTAAATCTTGGAGGGTAAATATAATTTACTATAAACTGGTAGGAAAATAGTTTTTAATATGAACGTATCAGGTTACTGATTGTATCTTGGGGAATTAGGTATAATGATTGTATTTCCTAATATGATTGAATAGACGAAGACTAATAGGACTCATACTTCAATCTATTGTCTCCTATAACTTCAGTCTATTGTCTCAGATAACTCCAAACTGCAATATAACCAAAACAGTCCTTGTTAGGACTCAACCTATTGTCTCCTATAACTTCAATCTATTTTCTCAGACCAACTGCAATATAACCAAAACAGTCCTTGTTAGGACTCAATCTATTGTCTCCTATAACTCAATCTATTGTCTCCTATAACTTCAGTCTATTATCTCAGATAAAACCAACTGAAATATAACCAAAACAGTCCTTGTTAGGACTCAATCTATTGTCTCATCTAACATCAATCTATTGTCTCCTATAACTCCCACCTGATATATCACCAAACAGTCTTCGTCTCATATACTCCTATCATAAGAACATAACAATATTGTTAGGATATATGTTTCCAGCTTATATAGCACTTGTCAGAGAGGGCCTGGTATACTATAGGGGGAAGGAAATAGTTGTATCACACCTAGGTGTACATATTATTGGATGTATTCATGTATTGAATGTATTCGTGTATTGCATTTATATTATTGGATGTATTCATGTATTGAATTCATATTATTGGATGTATCCATGTATTAATTTATCAGAAAGAAGGTTTTGCAAGTAGACACCTGTCTTGTCTCGCTATTGCTAAATCATACTGAGCCATGTTGTCATTCATCCTACATGCAGACACCTGAGGCACACGCTCATTTCATCCACATTAGAAATAGGTGGGCTTGATGACAGAAATTAGCCCCTATTTTTCCTTGTTACAGGTTTTATTCGTGTCATAAAACCTGAGGTCGTATGTTCGAGTCAATCCAGCTGCCTGGAACTTCGCAGGAGCATAGAGATTGTACAGAAGCTACATCTTTAGTCCCCCTCAGTCTTGGGTGGGCTAAAGTAACGAGCCTCAGCAGGAGTTGTGTGACCCAAACTAAGGAGAACACTACGTTTTAAGAGATGAGTACCCAGTAGTTCCATTTCTGTCGGCATTGTGAGCAAAAGCTAGTGTCAGTGACGAGAAAGTGAATTAGCGTAGCAAGAGACAATAATAAGATTATAGCTGATAAATTATACGTAATTAACAGCACAGCTGATATAATTTTTGTTCCTATAATTGGAAAACTTGTTGTAATATATTTACATATCTATATAAATATAAATATTTGTAAATCATATGTAAACTTACAAATTCATTACGGTCCATTTTTCAACATTCACCCTTCAGCACAAGATTAGATAGTGTATATACTAAATAAATAATAAGGAAATTGTTTTTGAAGACTTGTCAATTTTATCATTGTTAAGTAAAATCTGTTTCCTTGTCTTAATATCACAGTTAGTTACACAGCGGAGGTGGCAAGTTATGTCGGTCTCCTCTCTACTAATTTTTCGAGATCAGAACATTCACAGCCGTAACTAATTTGTGATACCAGTAGTTCTCTCAGACACTGGGACTTCACCATTTTCTGCAGAAATTCTATTTCTGTAATTGTCAGTACTATACTGACCCTAGAGCCAAATAAAACCTCACGCCACAATAGAAGACAGTGGAACATGAACCATGTTGTGTTTTTCCCTGTTTCAGCTGCTCCAGTGAATAGTCCGATAAACTATAGGATAAAATGGATATCCATAGTGATAGAACTCATTCAAATGAGTAAAATAAGATGGAGGAAATCGGTGCAGAAATAAGGATTCCACAATTATTTTAGATTTACTATCTTAGCACATCTTGCCATGCCTACACGATTTTGTATGCATGCAAACGTACCTTGGTCCAGTTGCCACCTCGTACAACCGCAAGGCCATTATAAAAGGGGAGAGAACGCATGACACAGACACACTCACCGGCTTATTCAAACTACATAAACAGACCAAAAGCAGTTATATCAACTCCGTTGCCATCTGCAGAAGTGTGAGCAGACTGTGTAACCATTAAAAGCCTGTCTGTGATTGAGGTTAAGCGAGATATTAATTAAATATATATATCTAAAAATATATTATCAATGTATGTTAAAAAAATATTGACATGTGTAGAATCATTGTGCTATTTCTGGAGGAAAACTCGAAGTGTGTAGGTTTAGTTCAATTGTGTAATAATCAAGTAGAACGAATGGATTGAGCAAGTTGGTTGTGGAAAGCGTTTTAAAGATATTATGCTTGCTGGAAAGGACTATCCAAACTGGGGGAAGGAATGACTATAATAGTTTGATTTTCTGTACTATTTGATATATGACACAATGATTACCATAAGTCCTATATGATTTTATTGAAACAAATCATGGACAAAACTGTAACACGTGAATTATTGAACTATTGTGCTAGAACTTGAACGAATTGTGATATTCAGGAATTACTATGTCTCTTGTGATTTACCACAGCTTGTCTGAACTGTCTCATACTACCTCCTATCTGGCTAAGGAGACAATGAGCGATGCTACGTAGGTTGTATATATTGCTTCAGGTTATATCCTGCCCTGAGTGTCATACACAATCTCTAGTGACGAAGTCAGTGATTAGATGCTCACGTTTGTCAGAGCCTTTGCCAGTATTAACTGTGTCATCTTGACGAGTGGAGGACCCGCAGTGGTGTGGTTCTATCCAATCATACTGCTGTACGAGGCCTAGGAAGGACTTTGTTTCAGATAAGTAGCTCAGTGTTGGGCTACTCTTCAATTTTCAAACAACACCAACTTAACCCACCTACGAATAGATTATGTAAAAGGTAAAGGATCCCGTTACACGTCAATTGAGGCATATTGGGAATATGGTGTTAGGCCCATATTTTCTTAACCGTCGGCACACTAGTGGTGATGTGGTCATCATCATGCCGGCCGCCTTAACCTTCCCAGAGTTGCTCTGGTACCCATTTGGGGCTGGGTCGACCCAGAAGCCGTTTGTGGCCTAAAAAAACTCCCACATCTGGGGATCGAACCATTGACCACTGCGCTAGGAAGCCTGGGCACTAACCACTATGCTACCGCGGCATAAATAGACTAATAATAATAATAGCCCCTTGTTAGCGTATATTTTACGGTCACCACAAATATGAAGGTGGGATTTACGTTATGTTTTTGTAGGAACGTGGTAATGCCTTTACTGTGTACTGTTGTAGTCAGTCCGACCTGGGCCAAGCAGCGTTGTTATGCATGAATAGCTCACCAGGCGTTGAGGTGCTTGTAGTGGTTTTTGATGTTATTGCGTGGTTGCTATGTTACCTAGTGTACTGGATGAGGTCAGCTGTGAAGGCTCCTGAAGATAACAGTTTATGTGAGTTACAGTATGCCTTTCTGCTACCACTTATGACCTCAAACAGACTTATTCTGCTATAATGTATGTTAGCTACGTTTAATGTCTAGGATAATGAAATGTGATGTGTAGGTAATAAAATACACAGACACACACATGTAAACACTAAGTCTAATAATAATAAGTTCTATGATCAACTCAACCAACTGGCTTTAGAATTTAAATTTTACAATTATTTAACATTTTATTTAGTCCTGAACCAAATTTTCTTCTGGTCAGGACGTATGAAACAATATATATTTATCAATAAAAGTGTATATATATTGAATAATCAAAATGAAACACTTTGTACATAGATATAGGGGTTACATTGGTTAATATTAACACTAACTACAGAGTTTTTGGAAAACTAGTCCTGGATGTCTGGTCGTGGTGGTGTCATCATGCCCGATCACTGTGTACAATAGTCATTGTCTTTTAATTATGGAACTGAGGTATAGTTTCTATACACAAGGATTTTTATTTATTTTAGTGTGGAAAAATGTGATGAATCAACAGCAGGCCAGGTTTTCAACTTATCTGGTCTGTGACGATGTAGTAAAGAATTCAAGTGGCCCACTCCTCACAGTTGCTGAGGTAAATGGTAGGCTTCTAAGTCATCCACTCTTGGATCTCTTCAAAAGCATCTGGCACTAGTGCAGTGCCAGACCCGAAACTCTGAAACCAGAATTTTTACCATGTGTCAACACACTGCCTACTTCACCATTTTTACAAACAACAAAGCAAAAAAGACATTACAAAGACCGGGTCAGATCTCTCTGAGCGACCCAGCACATCTCACCCAGGCGGTATCAAATAGCACTAGTTTCCCATTCCTCCATGAACTGCACTGCATCTAAAATATTTTCATTATCTCTTTTTTTTCTATAGAATAAGGTGGGTGATATGTTCCCACTGATTTCCTGAAATAAAGAGCTGTCTTTTACATTCTTGGTTGTGTTTTTTTTTCTTTCATTTTATTCATTGCCTCTAGGCCCTGGACTGTCGCTGGGGACCTAGAATAAGTACTCACTTGTCGTAATCATTTTTCATTATATGGCAGTATCAATCACTCAGAATTGTTAAATAAAAGATTAATGAATTTTTTCTCCTTACCACAATTCAAAATTGAAAACACAGTTACGTTGTACTAGCAAAACTCAGCTGAGCTGCTGGCTAGATTATGGCGTCCCACTGGTAATATATAATATTTCCTGGAATAGCACTTCTAGAATTAACGAACTGTGTATATGGACAGTCTTTACAAAAATGGCACTTGCCGGCGTCTTTCTTTCTATAATATGAACTCTTTCGTCCAATCAGCGAACTTCCCCTCTACCTTTCAAATATTTAAACTACAATGTCCAATTTCGGTCCAGTCTCAGTCTAGTGTGTAGTATTTTTCTGTCGGTCTGTCCGTCCCAACTTGGTTTTTTCCCAAAATTACACTTTTTTTTGGACTAACTACAAGAAAAAACTACACAAATTTTGTCTCTCTACGTATAAACTTTCTATGCTAAGTTATTTTTAGCTACTACCCTCCTTCTTTGCCCCTTGTCCACATGTAATTTGTTTTTCTGCGTTAGGCTCAAGGACGCGTCAAAAGTAACTTTTGTGAGAAGTATGCACAAATAGCTGTCTGCTCGTCTGTATTAAACAATACAGTCTTTCGTCAATATCTTCCGTGTTATCTGTCCGTCTTTGTAATTAAAAGTATATTATTTCTCAGGGAAAGATGGGCTTTCAAAGTAGCTAATTTTTATTCTCCTAAACTTATTATTAAGAAAATACCTAATTTTTTTTTCAATGTTAGTCCTGAAAATTGTTTTCACAATTCGTTCACGGCGTTTGCCGCTATATTCAAACTAAAACGACTATTTACCGTAGAACGTCCAAGATACGTCTGTTTCTGACAAGAGCTAAGGTCGTTTTTCGTCCAATTTATTACATTGTGTCAACTAGTGGCGTAATTTTTTACTTTAAAACTACAAATTGCGTCTGCTAGGCTTTTAGATTCAAGCACGTGTTCAGACCGCCCCATTTTTTTCTTTTATCTCCGTTTCTACCCCGTCTAAAAGGATAGGCCGTTAGTCGGCATGTTATAACTAGTTGGTTTTCAATGGCGCTAGAAAACGCTGGCGTGGGCGAGAATGTATCAGCGTATCTTACCTATATTTTTATCCCTACATGTTATTTTACCTGTTATCTTTATAAATGGAGGAATTTTAGCGTTGCATCACTGTAATCTCACCACAGTGCTAACAGGGTGTCATGTTGACCTCCGAACATCAGACATCTCTTGTATATGAGGTACTCGAAGTTTGTGTGGTTGACAAGTGATGTGGGTGTGTACAGACACGAATGCGTTTAGGCTCTTGGATATGTAAACAATGCACCCACTCACTCACATGCAGTAGTCAGTAATTGTAGAAACTGCTGGAACTTTTAACCATTTATTTACGTGACACAGTGACATCAACAGTTACAGTCAAATGGACGAGAATCAAGGACATCATATATATTGGAAATGACTGGCAAAACATCTGGCATATAAAGCTTGAACCACTCATCTATAAGGACGTTATCGACAATGGTCTGTCCTTTAACAACTGTTTATATGTGGTAATGACTAGGAATATCGAACATCATCAGTTTTGTATAACTCGTAGGTATGATGTTAATAACGCTGGCTTGACAACATATTCTTTTCCTACCGTAGCTCAGGGCCCCTGACTGAACGCGTCAGGTAGTCCTTAACAAATAAAGTTGCTTAATATAGAAGTCTGTGAACTTGTAAATAAGTCAAGACTTCACCTGGCTTCACCTGCCAGGCACTTCTTCTTCTGCTCAAAGTTATAGGCCGTAATGACGGGCCTTATAATGGTTGATAAACTACTGTGTTTTTTTTTTCATAGGCATGTATTATCTTCCACGCTGAAACGTACCGCCATCCTGCGGGTTTCATATCAATATATGTTCATTGTGCTTCTGTAAAGTACTTCAACCAATAGACTTAATTGGCTACGTAAAGCACCCAAAATGGACTCTGGATCACAAGAACTGTGAGCGCTACTCACAGGTTCATACTCAATGTTCTGCAAGCTTTGCATAATAATTAAGTTATTTTACCTCGGACAGAATTCCGAGAAATACACAAATAACACCTGTCGTCATTCCAGACGAACAGAATAACTCTGGGGAGAATCACTAAGATCACAGGACTATCTTTCCCCCAGATAATGCAGAGAAGAAAACAACGGACATCTTCGTCCGGCAGGAAACCAGCTCATCATCACAGACGGAAGTCTGCTCGGTTCGCGCTAAAACTAGCGCATGCGTAGACAGAACAGATTTGAGAACAGTTAACTATCCCGTCTTAAGAAAGAATAAACACAGGGAAGGTAACCCCTAATCAACCTGTGTCAGGTAGTTAACATAAAGTTCTGTACCTTCGACCATCAAAAGTTTAAATAGATTTACATCTTCTGGAACCGACAAAAATGACGGCAACAGACTACCACCCCCTACGGATTAAAAAAAAAAGAAACTTTTTTGGGGGGGGAAATACATCAATGAGCAAGATGCAACAAGCTCATAACACATGAATGATGCGCCGATGAAAGGATCAATAAATATAACGACATAATGTCAGACCCAATCAACGCACAATAGCGCGTCTAGTGAGAACAAAAGTTCACCTCACAAAATAAGAGAAAATATTTTCTCGAAGTAAAATATATCCGGAAGGTACCATCAAATAAACATCTGGCGATGCTAACAAAAATCACATACATATTTAAAAAAATTGCAATGTTATAGTGATGCGAATGATAACATATCTTGCAAAGTCATACAAACATATAAATCTATAAAAGTATCATGTTATATAATGACTATCATCTAATGGATGGACATAATCAAAATTTGTAAAGTTATTCTATATACACATGACAATTCAAGTGTATACTCTAACAACTATAACATGGTATCCACCAAGTATAAATCAATTCTGTATGACGTAGATCATGTAAGCAGCATCGTCATGATTCTCAAAGCACTCCGTACCTGGTACTAGTTTGCGCTGAGAACAATATAAATAACACAATTAGCAACATGCTATAATGTACTATAATTACTAATACATGTTACACGTGGCCGCATTAATTTTTTTTTTGACCTTTATATTATGTCAACTCAACCTTCTCCACTACACTAAAGATGGTAATAGAGAAAGAAAACAATTAATTTACAACTCTAAGTTGACAACAAATGTGTTAATATATATATGTATAGTGAAGAGACATATGTCTAGCAGTGTATCAGGAAAAACTAGGACACACGACTTAAGTGGACTCATGTGGGCATCTGGACAGTATGTCTGCCATCACATTATCCAGACCACGGATAGCTCGCACCGTGAAATGAAAAGGTTGAAGAGCAATAGCATATCGAGTAGATCTCGAGCTCTTCAAATTCTTACACTGAATAGCTGTAAGAGCTTTTTGGTCTGTTTCCACAATGAAATGCGCACCAAGAAGGAATTTTTCTAATTTAAGGATTGACCAAACCATAGCCAACAACTCACGGTCTAAAACCGAGTAATTCCTTTCTGCCGCATTCAGTTTCCTAGAAATATACATTACAGGATGCAGAGTTCCTGAATACTCTTGCAATAGTGCCGCTCCGATCCCTGTGGATGATGCGTCACTACGAAGAACAAAAGTCTTATCAGCAATAGGTAGTCTTAAGATAGGTGGGGATGAGAACAAATTCTTAATCTGATCCAATGAAGCTTGACATTCTTGAGACCAGCGCACCATGTTAGGAGACCCTTTCTTCAATAGGGTTGAGAGTGGTGCCATGATAGAGGATAGATTCTTAATGAATCTTCCGTAGAATTGTATTAATCCCAAAAGACTACGTACTTGTTTCTTTGTTTTAGGCACCGAGATATTTAATATCTTAGAAATGTTTTAGTCCTCTGTCTTCAATAGACCATGGCCAACTCGATGACCCAGGAAAGAAATTTCGCTAAACCCAACAAAGGTTTTAGAGGGTTTTGCAGTCAAATTATGCTCGCGTAGAGTTGACAGTAATTCATTTAACCCCAAATAGTGATCTTCCCAAGTATTACTGAAAAGACAGATGTCATCTAAGTATGCAATGACATCTGAACGATAGGAGAGAATTCGACGCATCATGCGTACGAAAGTAGCCGGGGTGTTCATAAGCCCAAAAAGCATAAAATTCCACTGAAACAAATCCCTAGGTGTTGAGAAAGCAGTGAAAGGTTTGGCGTGTTCAATTAACGGAACTTGCCAATAGCCTTTTAATAAGTCAAGCTTAGTAAAGAATCGAGAGTTAGAAAGTCTAATAAGTAGATCTTCTAATAAAGGCATAGGTTCAGCATCGAACTTCGTAACTTGTTATTGTTTAATTGGCCGAAGAGTGCGATAAATGACATGTGTGTGTCCAGGAATGTCGGTAAGGACATCCTGAAATACTTGTAGCGTAGAAGATATTTGTCGCTGTTCTTCAAAAGACAAATTAGAAGAAACAGTAACGTTTCTCCATGATTCCGTAGAAGTAAGTGGAATCATAGGAAGAGGTAGGTTAACATCCGAAACAGTAGTTTCCTCATCCTGTATAACTGACAGGGATGAGATATGACCTTGTTGAACTGGAGAATCGTCCGTCGCCTGAAAAATAGGCTGCATATAGTCTGGTCGCTCATGATATTCCGTAAGCATATTTATACGGAAGGTTTTATGCCTTCCATCAATATCGACAACATAGTCGACATCGGAAATCTTCGAGACTATTGTATATGGACCTTTCCATGTAATAAGCAGTTAATTCTCCCTAGAAGGAAGTAAAACAAACGCTTTGTCTCCAGGACAAAGTTGACGCAGGCGTCTCTTCTTATTACCAAATAGTCTTGCCTTTTCCTTAGCAAATTCGGATGATGAAGTTGCTAGCTTGCATGCTTCAATAATTTTTTTTCTGAGAGCAATGACATACTCATATGAAGATTGTGTGTCATTGTCGATATTATCAGCAGTTATAAGATCATGCAGCAAAGACATAGGACCGCGCGGTCTCGCGCCAAAGACAAGTTCAAAAGGAGAAAATCCTGTATGTTCGTTGGGGACCTCCCTATAGGCAAAGAGAGCCGCGGGTAGGACCCTGTCCCAATCCTGAGGATGATCCTCAGTTATCTTCCCCAGTAAGTTCTTGAGTGTTCTATTAAGACGTCCAACTAACCCATTAGACATTAGGTGATAAATACTACTCAGAGATCTTTTAATGTGCAGAGTAGACATTACCTGCGACATTGTCTCTGATATCAATTGTGTGCCATGGTCTGACAATATTTCCCCAGGAAAACCTAAACGAGAAAATATAAGCCAAAGAGCGTCTGCGATATCAGCAGTGGAAATGCTCTTAAGAGGAATAGCCTCTGGCCAACGCGTGCACATATCAACGCACGTAAGGATAAATTGATGTCCCCTGGCCGATTTAATCTTAAAAGGGCCAATGATATCTATGGCCATTTTCTGAAACGGCCGGATAGGAATGTCTGCTGCCTGAATAGGCGCAGCATGCCGTGGACCTCTACACTTTACCTCTTGACATATTTTGCAAGACCGGCAATAAATTCGTATGTCTTTATTGACAAATGGCCAAAAGAAAGATCCCAGAACTCTCGACTTAGTTCGGGAAAAATCCATGTGTCCAGCACACTGAGAATCGTGTGCATGTTGAAAAATTAAAGCTCTCATACTTTTGGGCACGAGAATTTGAGAATGCATAGTCGCGTCTGAGTGTTGTACCATACGCTCTAGTATACCATTCTTCATAGTGATATATGATTTGCGATTTGTATTCTGATTCGGATCACCGTTTTTAGCGAGAAGAAAGAAATTCTTTAAAGAAGGACCTTTCTCTTGTAGTTTCACAAACGAGTCATGCGAAATCTCCAAGTGATCATCTTGGCTAACTACTTCATTAACTTCAGTAGATGAAGTTTGAGGAATAAGAGCTTGTGCTCTTGTTACCACTGCATTGGCTGTTTGCATATTCTGTTCTTCCCAGGCAGCAATTTGTTGCGGGGTGCATTCCTTAACCCCGTGAATACGCCCGATTATAAGATCAGCAAAAGGGTAAGGTAAAAGACACGCGTGGACATCTCCCGTAAAGAAAGGAGTAGCAATGTGAATAATAGCGGTCGAGTACTTTTCAACTGTGCCACCAAATGTTACACATTTAATTATTTTCCCTGTGGCACAGCGAGGATCTATAAGCGATTGCTTAACCCCAATAGTAGTGCACCCAGAATCAAATAGCACTGAGACTGGGTTACTATCCACGAGACCTCTATGCAATATAAGCGATCCTCTCCCGTCATGCGCAATTGCAGCAGGGAGAGCGGGCAGAGGGTGACCACAACTTAAAGTAGTTACCGTGGTTGGTTCAAATAATGTTGAGCATTGGGTGCATTTAGATGCTCTCCCAAAGTCAAAAGCTGCACAAGTGACAGCATTAGAATTTTTATTCTCGTTCACCTGATTATTGACACCATGAGACTCTTGTTGTACCGAGTTTCCCTTTTGATGTGATCTCTTTTTCTTGTATTGAGCTCTACCACGATTATTATTCCCTCTGAAATTATCATAGTTTGATCTACCTTGACCACCGCTCTGGTTCGAATCCCAGTTTCCATAATCACTATTGTCATTACCCCAATGATCATAGTGTTTACCTGTTTGGTTACGATGCCCCCGCGAAGGATAGCCTTGAAAGTGTCTATAGTGACTACCTCTCCGCAAATTTCCATAATTATAGGACCCGAAATAACGAGGACTATCAGATCGCCTCCAGTTCTTTGAAGAAGACCCATTATGTGATGGGTTACTCTGATTCTGATCATAATTACGATTGCTCTTCTTATTGAAGTTGTGTTGAGCACCCTGGAATTTGTTCATAAAGTTAGGGCCATGTGGTGCTGCAGAAGCAACCGGCAATTCTTCTTTCACCCTAGCATTGCTAACAGTAGCATGGGGATGTGCAGTTACATACTGGCAACAATATTCTTCCATGTCTTTTATGTCTTTAGGTTTACGCTCATGAATAAAAGCAAGGAAAGACTCATTGATCGATGACATAACTTTATCTCGAAGTAATAAGTCCATAAGGGCTTCATATGTTTTTTTCTGTTTTAGACAGCTCAATCCAACGTGTGAATGTAAGACGAATCTTAGTAATAAAGTCAGAGAACTCTACTCCAGTTTCTGGTAGCATTATCTTAAAACGAAGACGATAATCTTCTTCTTTTAATTGATATCTCTTAAGTAATGTTGCCCTGACAACATCATAATTAGTTCTAACCGTTTCTTCTACTGCCATTACAGTACTCAATGGTTCACCTGAGAGTAAATCCATCAGTTGTCCGACATATTGTTCCTTATCTACCTTATGCGCTACGCATGTTAATTGAAATCTATCCAGGTAGAAGGTTATGTCGTCCTTAAGAGGGTTGAAAGGAGGTAATTTGACCTTATAAGTATTCTCCTTTATCTTACCCGAAGTTGATTGAGGAGCACACATAGTCATCACCTTTAATTTCTCCAACTCCAAAGCTAATAGCTTTTCCTCATGTTCCATTTGTGCTTTCCTTTCCTCAGCAGCAGCTTGAAGTTTTCTCTCTTCAGCAGCAGCTTGAAATTTCCTCTCTTCAGCAGCAGCAGCAGCTTCTCTGTCTAATCTTTTATTTTCAGCTTCAGCAGCAGCTTGAAGTTTTCTCTCTTCGGCTTCTCTTTGTTGCTGTATTCTTCTATCTTCAGCTTCTCTGTCCAATCTTTTATTTTCAGCTTCTCTTTGTTGCTGTATTCTTCTATCTTCAGCTTCTCTGTCCAACTGCATTTGCATCCTTTTCTTTTCAGCCTTCTGTGCCTTGGCATATTGAGCAAGTGCAAACTCTTCCAATTTGTCACCAGTTTTGGCAAGGGATTTCCCTTGCTCAATAAAGACATCTAATGTAGACATCCTGTCTAATAATATGAGATTACACCTGAAAAATTGAATAAATTACCTTATCCCAACCTCAATGGGAGACAAGTCTGTAATCCTAGACTTGTATACTCACTTCACTTTATTCTATCCGAATCTCCGTGGGAGACAAGTTTTTTAATCAAAAACTTGTATAATCACCTTGTTTCTTTATAATAATATGATCATAAATAACCACTATCTGAAAAGTGCATCATATCAACAATAATAGTCCATGACCAAGTATATATATATATATATAGACTGTGTATGATGAACAAATAGACGAAAACAATACAAAGACAAGAATGTATAACAACCGAAAACGTTCGCAGAAGTCAAATGATAAATAAAGCTTAACTAAATCTAATATTGTAAAAAATTAAAATGATAACTGCGAAAAATCAAAACAAATCACAACAATGTTATAAACAAAAAGGGTGTATACAAATAAAGAAAGGAAGGAGAGGCGGACAGATACAAACATAACAAATCGAAAATCAAAGAATGGAAAAAATAACGAAAACGACACTAACACATCTCATCACAGCTAAGAAAAAAAAATGAAAAGTAGCAACACGCGTCGCTCGCAGTTCCGCTGTGGGAAATATGCGTAGTCCCTACAGAAGACGCTCTCGATAGAACCTCTGTCACGTGGTATCTTCTAACGGAGTCACCTGCCCAACCAGCCCGCAAAACACACACTAACACAACAAGTAAACAAAGAACATGTAAACAAAGAATGCATTAATAAAGTGTGTTGTAAGAAGGCTCAGTTATTCACAATATAACGGTACAAAGTTTCCCAAAAAACAAACCGCCACTTATCTTATATATAATCCTGACCTTAGTCAACAATGTTGTCTGACAATCTACAGCAATGCGAGGAAGCTCCACCGTTGAAAATTACAGTGATGAGACTTGTCCACAACAGCTGAACTTGTATGTAAACACAAGTCGTGATCGTTTACAATGTAGGTCATCGACGAGTTTCAACTGTTGAAGGTGTGTTGCTGTTATGTGCTGAACAGTATAAATTATCTTGTCCAGTTTCCAATGTGTAGTTCATCATCAATGTGTGTTATCATCAAATAATGTCCTCAATCAGTCCAATGGACAGCTTTAGACCCACTGATCTGGCATACCACAAATGTTAGCGTATATTTTACGGTCACCACAAATGTGAAGGTGGGATTTACGTTATGTTTTTGTAGGAACGTAGTAATACCTTTACTGTGTACTGTTGTAGTCAGTCCGACCTGGGCCAAACAGCTTTGTTATGCATGAATAGCTCACCAAGCGTTGAGGTGCTAACAGGGTGTCATGTTGACCTCCGAACATCAGACATCTCTTGTATATGAGGTACTCGAAGTTTGTGTGGTTGACAAGTGATGTGGGTGTGTAGAGACACGAATGCGTTTAGGCTCTTGGATATGTAAACAATGCACCCACTCACTCACATGCAGTAGTCAGTAATTGTAGAAACTGCTGGAACTTTTAACCATTTATTTACGTGACACAGTGACATCAACAGTTACAGTCAAATGGACGAGAATCAAGGACATCATATATATTGGAAATGACTGGCAAAACATCTGGCATATAAAGCTTGAACCACTCATCTATAAGGACGTTATCGACAATGGTCTGTCCTTTAACAACTGTTTATGTGTGGTAATGACTGTTGTGGGTTTGATGGTATTGTATGATGGTGATATTACTACGTGTGATGCATGAGGTCAGCTGTGAAGGCTCCTGAGATAAAATATAGCTGTGAATTGTCAGAAGGCCCTTCTTGCTACCACTACGACCTCACACCTATCTTTTTTTACTAATGAATGTGACTACGTTAAATGTCTAGGGTAATGATATGTAATGTGTTGTGGTAGTTTTCAGACACACACACACAGATATTTACTAATTCTAATAATATTAATAAAATGTTATAATACACGGAACTAACTCAGTTGTGTAAAATTTTGATAGTAATTTTCTTACATTTATTTGTTCTGGACCAAGGTTTTATTTTGGCCAGAACATATGAAGGGTTTTAGAAGTTATGAAAAAATGCATGGATATTACATAATAAATGCAAGGTGTGTACATATATGTTACTAGACTAGTTAATTTTATTATTGGTTATAGTAGTAATCTATTGTGGGAGAACAGTTAATGGATGTGCTGTTGGGGTGGTCTCATCACTCCCTGTCTATGGCGATTACACAGTGTCCAGTTAATTGATGGAATTTTTATGGGTGTGTTTCTAATTAAGTTGAGTTGGTGAACTCTCAGCAGACCAGGCGCTCACTTAACTTGAAGGTGTAGCTCTGGTGCTGAGATCTGGTGGCCCCACCTCTCCGTGCTTGGGGGCAATATCAGAAATATGGTGGCCCCACCTCTCCGTGCTTGGGGGCTATATCAGAAATATGGTGGCATCACCTCTCCGTGCTTGGGGGCTATAATAGGCTGCTCTGACCAAATATTACTGCACGGGTCCACTCTGGTAAAATTCAACTACTCATTTGACACCGCATTGGTGCCAACTGAAACTCACAGCTCTGCAATCAAAGTATTAATCATGTGTCAAAATTCCATCCTCTAACCATTGCTGGACACAACACTGCACAACAACAACACCACATAGACGGGTCAGATCTTTCTGACCAAACAACACATCTTACCAAGTTGGTTTCACATAGGCTAAGTTCTCCCAGACTACAGATTCTGAAATATGTTCATTAGTTTCCTGCCATAAAATAGGATAGGTGATATGTTTCACTGATCTCAACACTTGATCTGTCCTTCCTAATCCTTGCTGGAGTTTATGTATTTTATTGTCTCTAGACCCTGAACTGGGGCGGGGGGTCTAGAGCGAACCCTTACTTGTTGTAAGGAACAGATTATGCTAGTGCAGTATCAAATCACTCGAACCTTAAACAAATATTAAAATGTACAAAGAAATAATTTCAGTCTTACCAGAATTATGAATATAGTACACAGTTAAATAAATGCTAGCAAAACTCAGCTGAGCTGCTGGCCTTATGATGGCGTCCCTCTAAATACTTCAATAGCTTCTGGGAATTTACACCACTTGATAATTCACTGTGTCTACAAGGACAGCTAATACTGAATGGCACAAAATGCGCGTCTGAGCGCCGATAATATCTTCATCTATGGCCAATCGCTGCCTTTTCTTTTTTCAAATTCAAATATCCTACCACAAAGTCATTTCAGTCAGATCTCAGTCAAGTATGCCTTATTGTCTGTTGGTCCGTCCGTCTCTACTTGCGTTTCACACAAAAAAAACACACTTGTTTTTTGAACCAACCCTGCTTTCCCCTACACAATTCTGCCTTTAAAGTTATTTTTAGCCACAATTCACCATCCCACCCCGTCTCTTCATTCCACTAGATTTTAGCACTTGCGTCTTTCAAGGCCACAACTTTTGAAAATTAGTGACAGGTTTTATCCCACTGCAGACGTTCGCTGATATGAACAACACAGTCTTTTGTCAATATCTTTCGTATTATCTGTCCGTCTGTATAAATGAAAGCGTATTATTTCACTGCTCAAGATAGGCCATCCGGCCAGCTAGGTTTTATATTCCTAACATTATTATTAAGAAAAGTGACTTTTCAAATATTTTCTAGAATTTTCTGGAACGCGCTCATCACTGCATTCAAATCAACGGGCTAAGTTATAGCAAAAGCGTCCAATAGATGACTGTGGCGTATAATATCCAAGGTCCCTTTTGTCGATTTCTGTACTTTATGTCAACTTGGGGACGTGACTTTTTCCTCCTTTCCCCACCAATTTGCGTCCTTTAAGCACTGCTAGTTTCAAGCACGCGTTCAGTCAGATTTTTCCTTTTGATCGTTTTGCCTTCAAGTCTAACAATTTAATTTCCATGGCGGGTGATGACCCGCGGCGTGGGCGATAACGTATTCTAGCAGCTTACGCATTAGTTTTTATCCCTACGTTGTATTATTGGAGATATTTTAACGTTGTATCATTGTTAATTTTGTGACACATCTCCCCACTTGAAAACATGCCTAAGGCAAGTTCTAAAACCAGTGATACACATAGATAAAATCTCTCCTTACGCCTGCCATTACTCTAATTTTGATCACAGGGGTGCCGACTGAGGAAATCTGCACCGACATTCAATTTTCCTGGGATATATTGGATACTAAACTGATAAGGTTGAAGCAATAAAGACCACCTCAGCAATCTTGCGTTTTCATGCTTAGCCTGAGATAAGAATACGAGAGGCTGATGGTCCGTCTCGACCACAAAAGTCCTACCATACAGATAGATTTGAAACTTCTTTATTGCCCAGACTAACGCTAAACATTCTTTTTCGCTTGTGGAGTATCCTTGTTCCACCTTATTCAATTTGCAGCTTGCATAAGCGACTGGTTTAAGTTCCCCATCAGGTGAAGATGATCTTTGCAACAAAGCCGCTCCGAGTCCTACATTACTTGCATCGGTTCTTAAGACAAAATCCTGTGTCAAATCAGGCAGTTTGAGAATAGGCTTGCTAGTGAGTTGTTCCTTTAATTCTTGGAACGCTAATTCACTTTGCGAAGTCCAATTAATTTTATCTGGAAGTCCCTTGCGAGTCAGATCAGTCAGAGGAGCACAAATAGAGTTAAAATCTTTGATATATTTTTGATAAAATCCGCATAACGACACGAATGATCGCACATCCTTTTTTGTTTGTGGTCTAGGTGCTCTCTGCAGTTTTTCCAAGTTCTTGGGATCAGGGGTCATGCTACCCTGATATACAGTGTGTCCCAAGAATTCCAACTCTTTGCATCCAATGCAACATTTTGTTGGCCTAGCAGTCAAGTTCGCCTCCCTAAGCCTATTAAATAACATTTCTAGAGCTTCAATGTGTTCTTCAAATGTCTCTGTGGCGACGAGAATATCATCCATGAAATTCGTGATACATGGGTTATTCAGGGGATCCAACAATTTGCGCATCATCCTTGAAAATACACTCGGAGCATTTTTCAGTCCGAATGGTAGCATGTTGAATTCATAATGTCCATCCGAAGTGCTAAAAGCCAAATAAGGTCTCACTTCAGGCTTCACTGGGATCTGGTAATAGCCTTTACTAAGATCCACCTTTGAAAAGTATTTTGCCTTGTTCAGTCTGGCAAATAACTGTTTTGTGTCTGGTAATGGATCCACTTGTCCTTCTGTGACAGCATTCAGTTTCCTGTAATCTATGCACAGTCTGTGTTCCCCAGACGGTTTTCTCAACAATACGACACTAGAGCTAAAAGATGATTCACTGTGTGAAATAATCCCCTCCTTCAACAAATAATCTATTTCTTCCTTCAATGCCTTCTCCTTCGCGAACGGAATAGAATAGGCTCTCATACAGATTGGGTTTGAGTCTACCAGTTTCATGTCATACTGTAGCAAATTTGTATGGCCTGGTTTATCTGTTAATACATCTGTATGTTCCTCCAGAACCTGTTGAACTCTCTCCCTCTGGTTTTTAGTCAGGTGATTACTGACTTTTACCTGTGCTGCTGTTTCACAAGGATGTAATGGGTATTCATGTGAGGTGAGCGGTTCCTTTTGCATTTGAGTTGCGATAGCTAAGGTCAGAAAGGGGGTGCTTTCCTGGAGTGGTCTGTCCAGAAACTTCTTTAACAGGTTTACATGATAAACTTTCTCCTTCCCCTTTTTATCAATTTTATAGTTTGTTCTAGACACCTTCTCTAGAACCGTATATGGACCTTGCCATCCAATTTGTAATTTATTCTGGCTCCCGGGTAGTAGAAGCAGCACCTTCTCTCCCACTGCCAGTTCTCTGTCCTTTGCCTTCCTATTAAAATATGCTGCATGTTTCTTCCTGGCTTGTTTCAAATTATCATTTGCCAGTTTCCATCCAGCTTTCAAACGAGTGGTCAGTTCGTTCACGTATTGATAAGATGAGGTAACAGTCTCTTCCGCCTTCTCATCTGTCCAGGTCCTTAATAGCGCTTCTAATGGACCTTTTATTGGCCTCCCAAATAGCAGAGTTGCGGGAGCCATCCCGGTTGAACTATGTGGTACCTCCCGGTACGCAAACAATGCGGCGGGCAGGAATTGATCCCACAGATCCGGTTTTTTCGTGTGCCAGCTTTCTCAGGATAGAAATGAGAGTCCCGTTGAACCTCTCTACCTGGCCGTTCCCTTGCGGATGGTACGGACTACAATGAAAGTGTCTGGCTTGAAATAGCTTAAAAACTTCTTCCGTTAGTTTCCCCCTTGAACTGAGAACCATTATCCGTCAAGATTTGATGCGGGAATCCTAATCGGGTAAATATTGTAAGTAGTGCCTCTGCTACATGTTTTGAATCAATTGATGGCAGGGCTACCGCCTCTCCCCACATAGAACAAGTGTCCACCAGAGTAAGGATGTAACTGTTCCTCCTCTTGGTCCGAGTGAGAGGTCCTACAATATCCACTGCAACCCTCTCAAAAGGTGTTCCCACTATGGGCATTTCCCCTAGAGTTGCAGGAGCAGTCCAGTGCTTTGGAGCTACCCTTTGACATTCTGGGCAGGATTTGACATATCTTTTTATATCCTCCGTTATCCCTGGCCAGAAGTAATGACAAGCTATACGCTGTCCTGTGGCGCTGATCCCCATGTGACCACTGAAGGGAATCGCATGCCCGAGTTCCATCACTTTATCCCTATATGAAGTGGGAAGAACCAGCTGGTTGTGACCATTTGTTCCAGTTCCGGCCTTCCTGTATAAGAGTTTGTTCTTCATAAAATATTCCCCCTTGCTCGGAGGTGTGTGGCATTTGGGCAATTTTTTAAAACATGGCTTGAGTGTCCTATCCTCAGCCTGCGCCTTCCTCATCTCCTCTGGATGAGCATTTATAGGTTCACCTTCTTCCTCCTTCTTCTGTGACCTGGTCTGCACTGTCGCCATGATCACAGGTCTCTCGGGATTCCCCAAGAAGACGTATCTACACCCCAATATCAGAGGGTAGATTGGTTCATCTATCACTGCTGCTCTGATTTCTCCTTCCACATAGCGAGTTTTCACCGTTATCCTTGCGATGGGAAGTGTCATGAGTGGTATGTCCTTAGTTGCCCCTTGTATTTCCACTGTTTCTGTGGTATACTGACTTGGGTCCACTAGGCTAGACTTCACAACTGAATCATAATCCAAACCTGTATCATAAAGGCACCTTATGGTGACCCATTACAAATAACATCCTCACAAACTGGGGGGTGATAAGGTTCCTGCTGTCCCTTAGGATTAACCTTTAATCTTTGAGTCCCCGACTTCATTGCAGCAATGTTTGAAGGTTTCCTTCTACAAAATTCGGTGTTATGGTTATCTTTCTTGCACCATTTACACCATCTTTTTCCTTGGTTAAACGGTTTTCTTTCATTGGATTTTTGGTCATTGAACTGTGAGTTTCTGTCTCGGTAGTCATTTCTTGGCCGTTCAAAGTTTGTCCTACCTTTATTTCCCTGCTCTCTATTATCAAATTTATTAAATTGCTGTGGAGCTTTAAAATTGTCTATGTGCTTCTTTTTAGCACCACTTACCTCTGCCTGGGCTGCCTGATACCTTTCAGCGACATTTAAAACCTCCCCCAACTTCTCTGCACCTTGTTCCATGAGAAATTTTCTCATGTCTGGAGCCATGGACTCTCTCAATTGCTCAATCATGATCATTTCTTTAAGATCTTGGGTCTTCCCCAGAGCAGTCCATTTCTCCAAATAGGTTTCCAGTCTGGCAGAGAATTGGTGGTATGTCTCCCCAGACAACAGTTTGGCATTTCTAAATTTCTTACGATAAAATTCCCCATTTTTTTTTAGTACCTCAATAACAAAGCCTGCTTTAACATGTCATAATTCTCCTGGTCTTCTCTTCTGGTCATTTTTGCGAAGACTTCGTAAGAAGTACCTCTCAGTCCCTGTGATAGCTTTAAACTCCACCTCTCTCTCTCTCTAACCCATATGTAGTAGCTAATAACTCAAAACGTCCTAGGTACCCCTCTATGTCATCGTCTTTTTCAACAAAATGGTCTAAATGAAACCCCATAGCTGATGTTGAGGCTCCCAGACTGGGCGTAGCATCTGAGGCAAAAGGGCTGGCACCATTTTCAGGAGCCTGGCCTTGTAGCTCCAGCTCCCTGAGTCGTAATTCGTGCTCCCTCTGCAACCTTCTATCTTCTGCCTCCCTTTCGGCAGTCAATCTTTATTCTTCTGCTTCCCTTTCGGCAGTCAACCTTTTATTTTCTGCCTCCCTTTGCTGTCGTTTTTGTTCTGCCTCCAATGCTTTAGCCTCTTTGTCAGCCTCAATCTGCAGCCTCTTAATTTCAGCCTCTATTTGTAACCTCTTCTCTTCAGCCAACCTTTCAGACTCTAATTTTCTTTCAGCCTCTTTTTCTAATCTTCTTTCTTCCCGTTCAATATACTTATCACATTCAGCCGTTACATATTGAATTAAAATCTGACCATCCATTCCCATCTCCTTTGCCGTCAGCACAGCAGCTGATCTAAATTTTGCCAGCTCCGCCATACTTTTTAAACAAATCTAGCAATGTGCAAAATAAAATTTCCAACTACTAAAGTACTTATAATTACTCTAATCTAAAATAATTCTAATTAATTAATTAACTACCACTGGCTGTGAAGATTCACCAACTTTTATTTTCAGTGACACTTTTAACTTTAAGGGACACTTTTAACTTTTATTATGTGTTCCCTTAATCTAATTCTCCCCCAGGAGATCCTAATATATTTAATGGGCTAATTATCCCGGACGAGCCCCCAATATATGTTGTGGGTTTGATGGTATTGTATGATGGTGATATTACTACGTGTGATGCATGAGGTCAGCTGTGAAGGCTCCTGAGATAAAATATAGCTGTGAATTGTCAGAAGGCCCTTCTTGCTACCACTACGACCTCACACCTATCTTTTTTTACTAATGAATGTGACTACGTTAAATGTCTAGGGTAATGATATGTAATGTGTTGTGGTAGTTTTCAGACACACACACACACAGATATTTACTAAGTCTAATAATATTAATAAAATGTTATAATACACGGAACTAACTCAGTTGTGTAAAATTTTGATAGTAATTTTCTTACATTTATTTGTTCTGGACCAAGGTTTTATTTTGGCCAGAACATATGAAAGGTTTTAGAAGTTATGAAAAAATGCATGGATATTACATAATAAATGCAAGGTGTGTACATATATGTTACTAGACTAGTTAATTTTATTATTGGTTATAGTAGTAATCTATTGTGGGAGAACAGTTAATGGATGTGCTGTTGGGGTGGTCTCATCACTCCCTGTCTATGGCGATTACACAGTGTCCAGTTAATTGATGGAATTTTTATGGGTGTGTTTCTAATTAAGTTGAGTTGGTGAACTCTCAGCAGACCAGGCGCTCACTTAACTTGCAGGTGTAGCTCTGGTGCTGAGATCTGGTGGCCCCACCTCTCCGTGCTTGGGGGCAATATCAGAAGTCTGGTGGCCCCACCTCTCCGTGCTTGGGGGCAATATCAGAAATATGGTGGCCCCACCTCTCCGTGCTTGGGGGCTATATCAGAAATATGGTGGCCCCACCTCTCCGTGCTTGGGGGCTATAATAGGCTGCTCTGACCAAATATTACTGCACGGGTCCACTCTGGTAAAATTCAACTACTCATTTGACACCGCATTGGTGCCAACTGAAACTCACAGCTCTGCAATCAAAGTATTAATCATGTGTCAAAATTCCATCCTCTAACCATTGCTGGACACAACACTGCACTACAACAACACCACATAGACGGGTCAGATCTTTCTGACCAAACAACACATCTTACCAAGTTGGTTTCACATAGGCTAAGTTCTCCCAGACTACAGATTCTGAAATATGTTCATTAGTTTCCTGCCATAAAAATAGGATAGGTGATATGTTTCACTGATCTCAACATGTGATCTTTCCTTCCTAATCCTTGCTGGATTTTATGTATTTTATTGTCTCTAGACCCTGAACTGGGGCGGGGGGTCTAGAGCGAACCCTTACTTGTTGTAAGGAACAGATTATGCTAGTGCAGTATCAAATCACTCGAACCTTAAACAAATATTAAAATGTACAAAGAAATAATTTCAGTCTTACCAGAATTATGAATATAGTACACAGTTAAATAAATGCTAGCAAAACTCAGCTGAGCTGCTGGCCTTATGATGGCGTCCCTCTAAATACTTCAATAGCTTCTGGGAATTTACACCACTTGATAATTCACTGTGTCTACAAGGACAGCTAATACTGAATGGCACAAAATGCGCGTCTGAGCGCCGATAATATCTTCATCTATGGCCAATCGCTGCCTTTTCTTTTTTCAAATTCAAATATCCTACCACAAAGTCATTTCAGTCAGATCTCAGTCAAGTATGCCTTATTGTCTGTTGGTCCGTCCGTCTCTACTTGCGTTTCACACAAAAAACACACTTGTTTTTTGAACCAACCCTGCTTTCCCCTACACAATTCTGCCTTTAAAGTTATTTTTAGCCACAATTCACCATCCCACCCCGTCTCTTCATTCCACTAGATTTTAGCACTTGCGTCTTTCAAGGCCACAACTTTTGAAAATTAGTGACAGGTTTTATCCCACTGCAGACGTTCGCTGATATGAACAACACAGTCTTTTGTCAATATCTTTCGTACTATCTGTCCGTCTGTATAAATGAAAGCGTATTATTTCACTGCTCAAGATAGGCCATCCGGCCAGCTAGGTTTTATATTCCTAACATTATTATTAAGAAAAGTGACTTTTCAAATATTTTCTAGAATTTTCTGGAACGCGCTCATCACTGCATTCAAATAAACGGGCTAAGTTATAGCAAAAGCGTCCAATAGATGACTGTGGCGTATAATATCCAAGGTCCCTTTTGTCGATTTCTGTACTTTATGTCAACTTGGGGACGTGACTTTTTCCTCCTTTCCCCACCAATTTGCGTCCTTTTAGCACTGGTAGTTTCAAGCACGCGTTCAGTCAGATTTTTCCTTTTGATCGTTTTGCCTTCAAGTCTAACAATTTAATTTCCATGGCGGGTGATGACCCGCGGCGTGGGCGATAATGTATTCTAGCAGCTTACGCATTAGTTTTTATCCCTACGTTGTATCATTGGAGATATTTTAACGTTGTATCATTGTTAATTTTGTGACAATGACTAGGAATATTGAACATCATCAGTTTTGTATAACTCGTAGGTATGATGTTAATAACGCTGGCTTGACAATATATTTTTTTCCTACCGTAGCTCAGGGCCCCTGACTGAACGCGTCAGGTAGTCCTTAACAAATATAGTTGCTTAATATAGAAGTCTGTGCACTTGTAAATAAGTCAAGACTTCACCTGGCTTCACCTGCCAGGCACTTCTTCTTCTGCTCAAAGTTATAGGACGTAATGACGGGCCTTATAATGGTTGATAAACAACTGCGCTTTTTTCATAGGCATGTATTACCTTCCACGCTGAAACGTACCGCCATCCTGCGGGTTTCATATCAATATATGTTCATTGTGCTTCTGTAAAGTACTTCAACCAATAGACCTAATTGGCTACGTTAAGCACACAAAATGTACTCTGGATCACAAGAACTGTGAGCGCTACTCACAGGTTCATACTCAATGTTCTGCAAGCTTTGCATAATAATTAAGTTATTTTACCTTGGACAGAATTCCGAGAAATACACAAATAACACCTGTCGTCATTCCAGACGAACAGAATAACTCTGGGGAGAATCACTAAGATCACAGGACTATCTTTCCCCCAGATAATGCAGAGAAGAAAACAACGGAAGTCTTCGTCCGGCAGGAAACCAGCTCATCATCACAGACGGAAGTCTGCTCGGTTCGCGCTAAAACTAGCGCATGCGTAGACAGAACAGATTTGAGAACAGTTAACTATCCCGTCTTAAGAAAGAATAAAACAGGGAAGGTAACCCCTAATTAACATGTGTCAGGGAGTTAACATACAGTTCTGTACCTTCGACCATCAAAAGTTTAAATAGATTTACATCTTCAGGAACCGACAAAAATGACGGCAACACTCCTTCAGTCATAACTGACTATGGGAATGCGCCCCTGAGTTGGCAGCCCTAAGCTGCTTATTGTCCTGGTGCTCCTTTCGACATTTTCTCCTTTCCTCTGCTTGTTATGTGAGCCTCTTTTCGTCCAATCTGAGGTGGCGCCGTAAATAGCATCGCCACTTAGTGCGATCGGCAGCTTCATCCTCCCATGTTGCTGGATCCATGTCCAGTGCCCTCATATCTCTCTTGCACACATCTTTGAACCTCAGCTGTGGTCGCCCAGCTGTTCTCTTGCCATCTGCTAATTGTCCGTAGAAGATATTTTTTGGGATGCGACCATCTCCCATACGGCGAACATGGCCAAGCCAGCGAAGTCTGCGCTGTCTAAGCAGTGTATACATACTTTGAAGGCCAGCACTATGACTATGTAATAATGAAAGACTGGGGTGTAGGCTATATAGAAGACATTTGACAGTCATATGAGTCACAGACAGAGGAAACCGCAAAACGTTGTGTAACCCTGCTGTAGCCCCATCAAGATGGCAATGACCTTCAGGTCACCACAAATCTTCCACTTATACTTGTCATAGTTGATGGTGTGTAACAGTTGTTTCATGTTGTTGTACGTTTTTTTCATGTGGACTGCATACCCGAGTGGAACAGATGGTAAAACGTTACCATTATGGAGCAGCACAGCTTTTAAGCTCAACTTGGACGAAGCAATGAACAGCCTCCATTCGTCGTCTTTGTAGTTGATGTATAGTGCTGCCATCAGACCCACTATATCAACGCAAGCAATAAGGTCATATGTCATTTTGAAATATGGAAGCAGATCTTTTTGCCGAGCACGAAACACAGACACATGCCCATTCTCTTCTAGAAGATTTCATTGCTGCAGTCTGGCCCCAACAGCTCTGCTTTATTTTTTGGCAATTCCAGATCTCTGATTAGATCATTCAATTCACTCTGGGTAATTTTATGTGGTGTGCAGACTCTTCAATAGGCAAGAAATCAGGATTTGATGTAGATGCTTTCACAGGTGACGGATGTCCACTGGCCTTATTATCTTCTTCATCATCATCTAGAGTATAAGATTCTTGTGGGTCCGGAAGAGGAAGTCCTCCCCCGTGAGGCACTGGCCGCATAGCAGAGGGAATATTCGGATGGTTCACAGGCCGCTTTTTCTTCTTAGAAATACCAATTCCAATTGGAGGAGTCATGCAAAAGTAACAATCATTAAGATGGTTTGTCGGCTCCCTCCACACTATTGGAACTGCAAAACGCACCGATCGTCCTTTTCGGTTCAACCAGCAGCGCAGATTCGTTGCACAGGCTTGACAACATATGTGTGGGGCCCAATACCAGTCCTGGTCACCGATCTTACAACCAAAATAAAGGCTGTAAGCTTTCTTTATCATCGGTGTAATGGGTCGCCTTTGTGATAGCAAAGTTATTTGTCCGCAAATATAGCAAAAATAATCCGCACTGTTCACACATTCACGAGGCATCTTGAACGACACGTCTGCACTCACAGAATCCACAATACAAATGATGACAAGGAGCAAATGTGATTGCAATGACTGCTACAGATTGCGTCATCCAATTGGCGCTCAAGGCTATCCGTCTCGTGGGGAATCACGTGCCAGGGCTATAGAAAAGAGAAGGACTGGGTCATTCGTGTCGGGAAGGTGAAGCCACCAGCCTACTGAACCCCCCCCCCCCCCCCTTTCCCCCGGATCTTGAAAACTATAGCTAATTCGCGATTTTTAAGTTTATATTCGAGATCAGCATGTCCAAATTAGTTAAAAATAACTATTTTTGTCTCGGATACTTTTTTGCTGTTGTCCAGTGTAATTAGTAAGGCCTTTTAGTAGGAAGTCGAGAAAGTGTAGATGTTGACAAGTTTTCGAAAGGCACTGTGCAGTTAATAACGGCATACATTGGTAAGGAAGGACTAATTCGATAATAGGGATCATTAGATTTAGGCAGAGACCTATTATTTCACTGGTTGTGTTGTAGAGCAGAAGTTATTGTGATTTTAAGACAGCAAAGCATGAACCATGTTGTGCTTATCCCTGTTTAGGTTGCTCCGGTGAAAAGTCGGATTAACCAAGGAAAGGGACAGATATTTCAATAGATAGAGTTTAGTCCTGAGAAGAATATAAGCTTTGGATGAAGGAAATCGGTTCAGAAATAAAGAAACTAGAACGATTTAAGATTTTTCACACTAGCACAGAACGCTTACTGTTTACACTTTTTCGAGACTGCATCATACTTTGGCCTAGATGTTTTCTGGTACGGGAGACAACTGAGTATAAATAGTGGAAGATATCACCAGAAAAGGCTTGCCGCAAAATTCAAATCACAGACACGAGCGAAAACGTCTACTACCAGACTCCATTGCCATCTGCATGTGAAAACAGTCTGTAGAACCATTTAAAGCCGGTCTGCATGTGATTGAGGATAAGAGAGAATGTTATTACATATGTATATATAATTATACTATTGATATGTGCCTTAAGGAAGTGGATAAATGTGTGTAGAATCGCTGTGTAGTTCGTGGAAGGAATTCAAGCCTGTGTTAACTACATTAAATTGTCAAATGAAAGCAGATGGGCGAGTAGATTGTGATGATAGTTTAGGAAAGTATTTTGAAGATGTTAAGCTTGCTGGAATGGACCACCCTATTGGAAAGATGAAAAGATTGAAAGAAATTGTGTTACTGAATAAATTGAGTTGTTTCTTAACATTTTCTAAAAGGCCTATCTGATTTTAAGGAAGCAAATCATGGACAAACTGTAACCAGAGTGTTACTTGAATAGTGCGATATTACTTACTTACTTACTTAGTCGTTCCCCTTCTACCGTGAGGTGTAGAGGTTTGGAAGAGAGAGCGCCAGACCATTCTATCAGCTGTCTTCTTCCTGGCCTGGTTCCATTCTAGTCCTCGGTCCTTCAAAGATTGTCTAATGTTGTCCTCCCAGCGGACTCTGGGTCGTCCTGGAGGTCTGGATCCCTGGCTCTTTGTTTCCCATGCTTGTCGTGGTAGCCGATCTTCTCCCATTCTGCAGACATGGCCAAACCATCTTAGTTGGGACTGTTCTATTTGGGTCTGTGGGATTTTAGGCCTTGACGTATCGTCTGGTTGCGGACCATGTCTCTTCTTGTTACTTCAACCACTTTCCTCAGATACCTCATTTCTGAGGTTTGGATCTGGCTTTTGTGGGTTGTAGGCATTGCCCACGACTCGCATCCATATGTCAAGACTGGGACATAGGTGGAGCGGTATACAGCCATCTTCGTTTTCTTACCAACCTCTTTCTTGCTGAGGAATCCACGATTTATGGCCTGAAAAAAGCCGCTGCTTTTCGAGTGGCCAACTCTTCTTTGATGCCTCCCTTTCGGTCTATAATAAGATATTTAAAGTGGTCGACCTGCTCCAGGACCTGTTCTCCCAACTTAATCTGATGTTTATCTGGATTTTGTTTTAGAGCTGCTTATGACCATCCCTCTCTTCTCCAGCTCTTCCTTCCAGACTTGCAGGTTGGATTGGAGATGTGCCTCTGATTTAGCAATCAGGGCAACATCATCAGCAAATGCCATCTCCGAAATATAGACCTGTCTCATCTTCCAGTACCCTACTGAATACTTTCTTGTTCTCTCCTTACATGCCTTGATGACATCGTCCATAAGGAGTATGAAGAGGTAAGGTGATAGGATATCACCTTGTCTTACACCAGTGGTGGTATAGTGCGATATTAATTGCATGAATTATGTTATTTTCGACTTACTATGGTTCTCATGAGTAACCACATCTTATCTGAACTGTCTTATCCAACCTCTTGACTAGATAAGGAGATAGTGAATGATATTAGGTAGGATATGTATTAATTATATTTCAGGTTAAATCCTGCCTTGAAGAGTTACTAATTCTATCGAGCCTAAATCAGCTGGAGGGAGCTCGTGTTGTTTAAAGCCCTTGTGAAATGTCAGTGCCACTTTTAAAATTGCAAGAACCACAGCTGTGGGATTCTGTCCAGTTACAGTGCTGGGAAAGGCCTAGAAGACTTATTCCAGATAAGTAGCATTGTTTGGGGCTACTTGACTTTACAAAACTGTACCACACAAAGGAAATTAAAACTTTAAGAATATAGAGTCCAAGAATATGGAACATATATCCTACAATTGTATTACCGACAAAAGAACAAAGTAATGCTGAAACATAAGACTGTGGTGAAAGAACATAGTAAAAGTCTTTATACTTCGTGATATAATAATATTAACATTGTTCTAGTTCAGCACAGAGGAAAGACAGTTGTCATAAAGGATCCAGTAAACAGACGAATATGAGCTGAATTAAGTTTCCTGTTACTGTAAATGTTATGTAAATAATTGAAAGTGACACCATTAATATTTTTTAATCAAATTGATTTTATTGACAAATTTTCCAACAGAACAAAGAAAGATCTTGTATATAAATAAATTATAAATTGTACCAACAGTCTTTATTGAATTATTTAAGTTTGGTTCATAGTTCTTGCTGGTTAGTTAATTACCCCTAGCAGAGTCATAGTCTAAGGTTAGTCTGGAGAGGGCATCATGGGAACCTAAGATAGTACGTTACCATCTCATCTAGGAACCTATACAGCATGACTATACCTTTGATGTCGATACACTATTACTCGTTTCAGAGAATGGGGTATTTCTTTTAAGACCAGTCTGTTATCTGGCACTATCCTGGTATCATCTGATACATCTATTTGTCCAGGATATCATCGTCAAATTATCTTTTCCTCTCGCGACAGTGTGAAATATTTATATACGAAAGGTGCAATCTTTTATTATACATCATTATAGTGCATTGATTTATTTTATAATCACAGTTCTTGAATTTCTTAACTTTCCAGTTATGATTTTGTTGTGTGGTTAGGACAAGAAATAATTTAACTTGGTAGGGAATAAATACAAGCTGAAATCACATACTAATATAACACCCGTGGAGCATAGAATAGGGCTAGCGAGAAGTATCAGTTCTATATCAGTTCTCTTCTACAGCTATGATCTGAACAGTGCGATTAACTACCTGCCTTATCTTGTGCCATTCCTACCTCTACTTCGCCAGTTCTATTCTCTAGTAAGGTAAAGAAAAGGTAAAGGAACCCGTTACACGCCCATTGAGGCATATTGGGAATATGGTGTTAGGCCCATATTATCTTGACCGTCGGCATACGAGGGATGATGTGGTCGGCATCTAGCCGGCCGCCTTAACCTTCCCAGAGTTGCTCTGGTACCCATTTGGGGCTGGGTCGACCCAGGAGCCGTTTGTGGCCTAAAAAGTTCCCGCCTCATCTGGGGATCGAACCATAGACCACTGCGCTAGGAAACCAGTGCACTAACCACTATGCTACCGCGGCTCCATATCTATTCTCTAGTACTGGGAACTAATTTTCTATCCACCCTTCATCACGCTACAACTAATTACTATCTAACATCCATCTCGCCACAGTCAAAAACCTCGTTGTTTCCACTTTCGTGAATACCTTATTAACACTTTTGAACTTAAATTCCACTGGAATGAAATGCAATCCGATAATGGAATAGGCTAGGCTCTGGAAAACTCTGTCACTTAATCTCCACGTACTGACTTATGTCTGCCATCAATGGTACCATTACCTTGTAGCGGTATGGCAGCTTGTGTACCCTGACAATCCCCAGAGCTATGCCAGTGGGAGATTTACTCCTGGTAGGTTCAACCAAGCTGGACTGGTCTGCTTGGGGGGGGGGGGGGGGGGGGGGAGAGGCAGACAAATGCTGGTACTCTGGTCCTCCAGGTTGGGGGTTTTAGCACAGGGCCGACAACCCTGTCTATGTAAAAACTCGCACATGTTACGGAAACAACAATAAATGGAAAAACTTTGCTGCGGGACGGACATCCGGAGTCTCAGGCTCGTATGACTGACAGTGGTGAAAGCCGAAAGGAAGCCACTGGCATGAAAACGGATGCCCCGACCGCAAAACACGAAACCAGAATTGGTTTTTGGAACGTCAGAACTATGATTGAGGCAGGAAAGCTGAGACAAATCACAGCAGAGATGAGGAACTACAAGATACATATCCTGGGAATAAGCGAGAGCAGATGGACAGGAAAGGGGAGAATAAAAACAGCTACAGGGAAAACAGTACTTTATTCTGGCAGAGAGGATGGTCAGCAGAACGAAGGTGTAGCCATTATCCTGAAGAAAGGAATGGAAAAGTCTTTACTGGAATGGAAACCCATCAACAACAGACTGATAAGAGCAAGACTGAGAGGGAGGTTCACCAACACCACAATTATACAATGCTATGCACCAACAAACGCTGGGATGAAGAGATCAAGGACGAGTCCTATCAACAGGTACAAAAAGAAATGGAAACTACACCCAGGTACGATCTCATTACAGTAATGAGAGACCTAAATGCGAAAGTGGGAGCGCACAATAATTATAACGAAAGAGTAATGGGGAAATGCGGCAGTGGAACAGCAAATGAGAATGGGGACAAATTAATAAGCTTCTGCAGTATTAACAACCTGGTCATTGGAGGAACACATTTTCCACACAAGGAAGTGCACAAGTTAACATGGGAATCACCTAACGGACGAGACAGAAACCAGATAGATCACATAATGATCAATGGCAGATGGAGACATGCACTACAAGACGTGAAAGTAAGAAGAGGTGCAGATGTGGGAAGTGATCATCACCTAGTAGTAGCAAGACTGAAAGTGAAACTCAGAGCTGCTGGACCAGTTGCAGTCAAACAGAAAAGATACAACATCACGAAACTGAAGGATCCCCTCACCAGAAAAGCGTTCGTGGTCGACGTAAAAAGAAGATACGAGATTATCAAAAGCCAGGAAAGAACAGAGACCGATGATGTTGACCAGAGATTCAACACCATCTCAACAATATACAAGGAAAGCAGCAAGTCATGCTTGGGACTCCAGGAAAGAAAGCGCCAAGACTGGATAACCCCAGATACGCTAAACACCATAGCGGAGAGAAAGGAGATGAAAAGAAAGAAAACAGAAGCTAAGTCTCCCAGGTTAAAGGCAATATATAGTGAACAGTAGTCAGCTGGACAAGGAAGTTAAACGTCAAACCCGTGCTAACAAAAGGACATTTCCGGATGACCTTGCAAGACAGGCAGAAGAGGCAGCACTGAGAAATGAACAAAGCACAGTATACAAAATAACTAAAATCATCAGTGGAAAACGAGGTGCAAACAATATTACATTAGTAAGAGATAAGCACGGAAATCTCATCACGACAGTAGAGGGACAGGAAACAAGATGGGCAGAGCAATTCAGAGAAACTCTGAATAAGGAACCACCAGAGACACAATTGAATGTTCCTGAGACTGAAAATTATCTAGATGTTAATACAGACATCCCACGAAAAGAAGAAATCATCACCGCAATCAAAGGGTTAAAGAATGGAAAAGCTCCTGGTCTTGATACTTAAATGCAGAGCTATTTAAGACAGACCCAGAGCTAGCAGCAGAGCTATTAGAACCACTATTTGCACAAGTCTGGAAAACAGGGACAACACCAACAGAGTGGAGAAAAGGAATAATTGTCAAATTGCCCAAGAAGGGAGATCTTGCAGACTGCAATAATTGGAGAGGAATCACTCTTCTCTCAGTTCCCAGCAAAATACTAGGCAGGATAATTATACAGAGAATTTCAAAAGCAGTAGACAACAAACTGAGGAAAGAACAAGCAGGATTTAGAAAGAACAGAAGATGTGTAGATCATATATTTACCCTCAGGAACATTATAGAGCAGTGCTCAGAATGGCAAAGACAGCTTTACATTAACTTCGTTGATTTTGAAAAGGCTTTTGACAGTATACATAGGGACAGTTTATGGACAATACTGAGGGCTTATGGAATTCCAAGCTGCATAGTGTCAATCATAAAAAGCCTTTATGCCAACTTTACGTGTAGCATTGGGCAGAGCAACCTAACCTTTGAAGTGAAGACAGGAGTACGACAGGGATGCCCCTTATCAACCACTCTATTTTTAACAGTCATAGACTGGGTGATGCGCCAGACAACAGAGGGCAATCCAAGAGGAATAAGATGGACTACATTTTCTACATTGGAAGATCTGGAATATGCAGATGACATTGCACTGCTAGCACATTCACATCAACACATTCAGGAAAAAACGGATAGACTTAATAAGTATAGCCAGCAGGTGGGCTTGAGCATCAACCTAAAGAAGACAGGTCATGACGCTCAATGTGAGCAACCCTGAGCCCATATCAGTAAGGAATCAGCAACTGGAACAGACAGATGCCTTCACATACCTAGGATGCATAGTAACACCAGACGGCGGAGCAAGCAAAGACATCAACAACAGAATGAACAAAGCAAGAACAGCCTTTTTTAGTCTAAACAACATCTGGAAGTCCTCTCAGTACAGCACAAGCACAAAATTAGGATTATATCAGAGCTGTGTGCTTTTTGTGTTTCTCTATGGCGCGGAGAGCTGGAGAGTTACAGAGAAGGAAATGTCGACATTGTCCTCTTTTCACACAACATGCCTAAGAAAAATTCACCGAATCTTTTGGCCGAATACCATCACCAACCAAGATCTGCTTACTCGGAGCAGGCAAGAGGACATACACACCATCATAGCTAGCAGACGCTGGAGCTGGGTTGGCCATGTCCTCAGAAGAGACCCCGATGCCATCACAAGAACAGCTATGCTATGGACCCCTGAAGGAAAACGAAAGAGAGGCCGACCAAAACCAACTTAGCGGAGGACTGTGGAGGCTGAGATGCAAAGAATGAACCAGAGCTGGGGCACTGTACGAAGGATGGCCGCCGACCGAGCAAAGTGGAATCAATTTGCTGTTGCCCTACAAGACGCCACCAGGCGTAATGGCCACTGACTGCTTTGACGGTCGGCGGCTAAGGATTAAAGAAGACTGACTTATGTCGTTATATTTCCTGATGGCCAATATGTGATAAGTCGTGGGCTGTGTCATATAGCTCCACTCTCAGATCCAGTAATGCGCCTTCCACATTGCCATGCCGCATCCGAACTCGGCTGGCGAAGACCTGTGTCCGTCAATCGCTAAAAATGGGTGGAATATCGTAACAAACTCTTCGCCTCCTTGACAGATTTCGGTGATGAGACAAACCATGGATCGGGCTTGGTCGCCCGATACAGAAATTATCCGCCCCTTGTCCCAAATTCTTTTGTCGCGACATACCGTCGCCATTTGTTGTTACATTGTTGTACGGCCCGCGGACGGCATCCTTTAATCTCTTCCGTCATTGTCCCGCCATGTAGACAACGTAGCCGCTATCACAGAAGACTATCGTCGTGTCCCAGGTGGCTTCGTCTCAAACGTCCTTTGTTTACGACCGCCGTTGTGCCCATATGTCTTGACACCGCGTGTCCAAATAGAGAATTAAGCTATTAAACGAATTCTTTCTTTTGCCCAAATGGCGTTCTTCGACAAACAATACCCAAAGAGCCAGCATGTTCCAAAGGTTAACGTATGGTTTGGAGATATCAAAAGTGTTTTTAAAGTTACACCTAAGTAAAAGCCATGATTAAGAAAGTTTATGTAAAGAAATGATGGAAGAGCGAAGACGATGAAGAAATAAATAAACAACGATGACGAAACAGGTAAAAGGCGGTAAATAATAGAACCACTATATCACACTTGGCTCTTCTGTTCCATAACCGTAATCAGATGCAAGACAAAATGAAAATACTCGATGAGAGATTACATCAAGTTGGTCTGAAAATACACAGGGAAAAGACAACGATAATGAGAATAAATGCACGAAATTATACAGAGCTGAACTTGAAGAAACACCACTTTTTTGTGTGCAATCATACACATATTTTGCCAGCAATAGAGACAACGTTTTGGGGGACAGACAATGATATCAAAATAAGAATACAAAAAAAGCAAACAGAAACTTTCATTGCATTGGAAAATATATGAAGCTCAAGAGAAATCAGTTCGAACACTAAAATAATAGTTTTCAACTCAAATGTCAAGTCAGTCCTATTGCATGGCTCTGAAACATGGAGAACAACAAAAACAACAACCAAAAAGCTACAGACTTTCATAAATGGGTGCTTGCGTAGAATAGAAGGATTAAAATGGTATGACAATGTCACTGATGTGGAACTTAAAACAAGAACCAGACAAGTGCCAGTGGAACAAGAGTTGAGAAGAAGACGATGGCGATGGATAGGACACACATTGAGAAAACCTGTTGATAGCATTACAAGGCAGTAGTTGTTCTGGAACCCACAGGGTACGAGAAGCAGAGGTAGACCAAGACATTTGGAAAATCGACCCTGCTCACGAAGAATTATATAAGCCTTGTCTAAACTGAATGGCGGCCCTTAACTTTTGTCCAGTAGTATATATATATAGTTCTTAAATTTGTAGGAATGTTCTTCTATCTTGGCCGAATTCACTCTTGTTGTAGACTGACTTTATATTATGATCAATGCTCTTTCTTCACAGTTCCTGAATTATAGTTAATTACTGACAAGGACGTTGCCTAGCTAAAAACACTCAAGTTTCATCATTTTATGTAACATACTGTGGTGATTCTGGGATAAACACGACAGTAGCCTTGTGTGGCTACTTAGCTTCAATTCTTGATTTTGTAGTCAGTTCCACCTCTGGTCTGGCAAGAAACTGTGTCTCCTCCAGGCATTAGGTTCTGGGTAACTGTCACTCTAACATTAAAGGACGCTCGCAAAAGTAGCTTCTTTAGTAGAGTCTGGCTCCTTAAGGTGGAAGTTAATTGCAGGATGCAACCTCAAATATATTTAATTTCACCACTATATTGCCTATCTCTATCCCTTTTTCACAGAAGTAGGAGATGAGAGATAGTTTCAGAAGACAGAGTGCAGATAGCACCGTAGTTCAAAACACATCTACACACTTCCTAACGCACAATTTAATTAATTAATTAGAAATACACACACACACACACACTCACACACACACACACACACACACACACACACACACACACACATATATATACGAGGTCTGGTCAAAAAGTATCCGACCTTTTTTTTTCCGGGAAAAAAAAGGATATACAGGAGGTTTCTCTGGTGGATACAGTGGAGAAGACCTTCCTGCGCATGCGTGAATTTTTTCCCTCCCAAAGACAGTGTCAGTCGTTTGCAATTAGTGTACGCGCGAGCTGTGGTAGTAACAAGCCGTCGGATTTTTATTTTAGACCATCAACAAGCCGAAACGACGTGGTCATTTACGAAGTGCGGACTTTGGTCATGCAGAACCGTCGCATCACCATCCGAGAACTTACACACGAGGTGGGGATAAGCCACGGTTCAGTATAATCCATATTGACAGAGGATTTGAACTTGCGGAGGAGTGGGCGCTAAATTCGTGCCGAAGCTGTTAACGATGGAGCAGAAGCAACTCCGTCTGGAAGTTTAAATCCTCCGTCAATATGGATTGTACTGAACCGTGACTTATCCCCACCTCGTGTGTAAGTTCTCGGATGGTGATACGACGGTTTTGCATGACCAAAGTCCGCACTTCGTGAACGACCACGTCGTTTCGGCTTGTTGATGGTCTACCGGAACGTGGCTCGCTATCAACCGATGTGCGGCCATCTTTGAAACGGTTGTACCACTCCTTAATTTGTGTAATGCTCATGGCTTCATCGCCAAAAGCTTGTTGAATCTTTCGAATTGTTTCTACTTGGGTATCACCGAGCTTTTGGCAAAATTTAATGCAATACCGCTGTTCAAAACGTTCCGTCATTTCGTAACAAATAAAAATCCGACGGCTTGTTACTACATATATACATTCTTTCTTGCCTTCAGGTACATACAGTCGAGCTATTAATGGTTATATATATGGTCTGCTCTCAGATACAGAAGGCAAAGGCAATCTTCATTAACACTCTGGCGCTCGCTATATTTTTCAAAATTGAATGGCCTCGTTTCGCAAGAGGCAGGGTCTTATATACGTCATATCCGGCGACACAGAAAGCAGCTGCTAAATGTGTGTTTGTGTACCCAAAATGTATGCCTAATTTGTCTAGATGTGCAAATATGGAAAACTAAGATTTCAATTATCTTCCTTATTCCTGGAGCGATTTCCTTCATCTTATGCTTAAAATACGCCCTGTATTAGTCTTCATCTTTATATATAATTGTCTTTTTATTACCTACTTCCATCTTTTTATATGCGTATCCTAAACAGCAAAATTTACGTCTAGCCGAATGTCTCGATGCATTCCACTCGAGATTTCTCCATAAATATAATACTTTCCGTGGAAGTCGTTGCACACACTTATAAATGAACATTCCTATTATTAAATTACTAACCTATTCCAGGTGGTACATCGCTTATAATGCTGTAGTTAAATTCCATCCCCAACTGGTTTGCACAGATTTGGACGTGGCCATCTTGAATGCTTAATACTTATTGTAAATAAACGAATGAGTACGCCTTTCCATTGTTTCGTCGAGCATACAGCATTTATAAAATATGGCGTACCGTTTGGTCAGAATGACATGTTGTGAATCAGACTTCACAACAGTACCGTCAGAGAAAGCGCATATGACCGACACCAGTACCATTCGTGGAAAAGTTCTACGGAGGTTCAAATAGCCTCAAACTGACTACTGCTTTTTTTTTTTAAACATTCAAGTGGATGTCTGAGTGTGTACAAGAAAGAAGAAGAATTACAATCATTTTATTTTCTATTTAAGACTGTATCTTATTTTGTTTCTGGAAATAAATTTAAAAAAAAAAAATTATTAGTAAATTGTGAAATGGCAGTTATTACTTCCTGTTTTCATATGTGTTTCGTGTATATCCAATAGGTTCAAGTAAGGAAATAAATATTTAAAAATAAGAAGTGATTTTTCAATTACCCTATATTGTTAATAGATTTTGTGCTTGCAAAGAGAGCAAGAGGTAATCTTCAGACTCCGCACAGGCCACAACAGATTGAGATACCATTTATTCATCAAGCTAAAGATACGAACAACCGATGAGCGTAACTGTGGCGTATGAGAACGTTCAAAGATGCTGTGGCGCTGGTGTAGATGGCGACCAGGTGTTCAAAACCCGGGCGTGAAGAAATGAACTGAATAGCCTGAACGGCTCCTGTGATAAACCCTCTGTGGATGGGAAGGAGCGAAGCTCCTGACCGGGTTGGAAGGAAAGTCCTCAGGTTCCCCAGCCTCGCAATGACATGTCATTGGGGCCGAAGGGCTGATAGCCCAAGTGCCGCTGGTTAAGAAAAGAAAAAAAAAAAAAAAAAAATGAGCAACAGAGAAAGCACACATGGCAGTTAGCAGTACCATTCCTGGAAAAACTTTGTGGAGATACAAATAGTCTCAATCATCTGACCACTACTTTCTTTAAAAATATTCAAGTAGACATCTGAGAGTGTACGAAGAAGAAGAAGAAGTCTTGAAGGAAACAATATATTTATTTTTGTTACGTTTTGACCAATTTCTGTCCTTAATGTTAAGAAGGGTCTCTACTTCACTGGATCTAGTCGGGAGCGGCGCAAACATTACACGATCCAGCTTGAAAACCTGTGCCACTAAGGATTGGTACATTGTCGTCACATGCTTTCAGTTGACGAGAAATTTGTCAGGCCTGTCTAAAACCTTCAAATTTAATAACAGACGTTTAAGTAGGTCAACGTTTTAGACAAGGCATAACAAGTCTCGACATGTCGCGGTTGTGGCGTTACCACACATCGTGGGATGTTTTTCCGTCGTATTTTGAATTGGTTTTTCTGTGCTTGTGTGTGCAGGGCCGGAATTAGGGCAGGGCGTGAGGGTCGCTAAGGGTAAGGGGCACCGGAGGTTCTTTTATCGTCCAGAAACTCGACTTTTCTTTCACTGCGACACTATCCCCTTGCCAAAGCACGTAATGTAAACATTTTGTAAGAATACAGTACAATTAAAGTGTGACATTTTGTTTTTAGTTGTTATCGTGTTTTATTTTGTTCTGTTAGTAATAACTATCTAAAACTATTTGAAATTGTATTCACAAATTTACTTAACTTTATATTATACTTTAATTAACTTCCGCAGCTAGAAGTGTAGAGGGGCGGGCGCACGTCAACTGACTCGCCCCTGGCGCCGAATATTCTAAGCGGGGCTGTGTGTGTGTGTGTGTGTGTGTGTGTGTGTGTGTGTGTGTGTGTGTGTGTGTGTGTGTGTGTGTGTGTGTGTGTGTGTGTGTGTGTGTGTGTGTGTGTGTGTGTGTGTGAATTATTTCTTTCATGTTGCCTTTGTTTTGTTGTTTAATGGTAGCTACTTCTTTCTCTCATCTTCTGTCGTGTTCTTGCAAGTACTATTTAAATCCTTCTATCTGTTCGTCTGTCTCTTTGTTAGTCCCTCCATCTTTGTACGTAGTTGGGTTATCTATCTATCTAATCTATCTATCTATCTATCTATCTATCTATCTATCTATCTATCTATCTAGTTACTTTCTTGTCTGTTTTTAAAAATAACATACTTAATTTTGATTATAATTGGATACTGCAAATGTAAGCTGTTATATTAAACTTTATAATGCTGCAAGCCTTTAAGTTAATGCTTAAAGTAATATGTAGGAATCTTCCTCTTCTTCTGCGTTCGTCCTGAAAAGGACGTTGGTTACGTTGCGATAATTGCGTATTTCGGCCCGACACCTCCGTTTTCATCATGGCATTTTTGGGACCGAGTTTGCCTTCCCTCTTTGATCCCTACTCTCTAGGGCCAGACTACAGAGATGCAGCCTGTTTCCAGAACCACCACTTGGAGATGGAGTAGGGTCTTGGTCAGCTCTGGTTCGCTGACCCTGAAGCAAGCAGTCAAGCTATGTATGAGTCGCTGACTGCATTCATCTCGCTTGCTGCGTCTTCGGTCGCACACAGATAAGTGAGAGTGGAAGAGCAGAATGTTAGACGGGCCTGCGCGCCCAATTCTTAACCCTTTGAAAATAAAGTTCGTTCGTTCGTTCTGTCTGTCTTTCTGGGTGCCAGCCAGAGTCAGGTGGACTCGCTTCCAGTTCATCTGTCTGTCTCTAACTTTCTTTCATTAGCTGTCTATCTCTAACGCTCGCGATCTCTTCGTGTCTATATGTCAGTCTCTAATGTCTATAGTGCATTGATAATAACGGGTTCTGTGGTGTAGTGGTTATCACGTCTGCTTTACACGCAGAAGGTCGCGAGTTCGAACCTCGCCAGAACCTCGTTCAATTTTTTTTTATTTTTTTTTTTTCAATACTGGAAATGTATTTTGTATGTAGTGTGACGCATCAAATTACCCAATCGTTTCTCTTCTACTTTGTTTTGTACAGGTTTGCCAGAGAGAGGCTCTTAGTGCCCCATATTTGTCGGGGTAGCCGATCTTCTCCCATTGTGCAGACATGGCCCAAACCATCGGAGTTAGGGACTGTTCTGCAGGGGCTGGGTTGTGAGTCCATAACGTATCCGTCTGATCGCGGACCATTTCTGATGTTGTTACCTCAACCACCTTTCTCAGATACCTCATTTGTGAGGTTTGAAGCTGGCTTTCGCCCCAGTTTAAACAGCTGTAAATGGGTTCCAGAAATGCTCTCGAGCTAACCTTGAAGACAAATGCAGTGAGAACGGAAGCTGGTCAACCCACCTCATAAAGCTGGACCTAGTATAATGAAGAATCAGTGGAAATGCAATCACCACTTATTATCACCTTCGTCGATTTTCAAAAAGCCTTTGATAGTCTACACCGCCCATCATTGTGGAAGATACTTACAATCTATGGTTTTCCAACAAAATATGTGAATATAATCAAAGCGCTATATGACAATGCAAGATGTTGTGTTAGAACAAATAAAGGGAATACAGAGTGGTTTACAGTAGAAACAGGGGTGAAACAAGGCTGTATTATGTCACCACTACTTTTTGGAATAGCTATTGATTGGGTTATGAGAAACTATACCCACAATGAACAATTAGGTATAAAATGGACAAATGGAAAATTCCTGGGGGACCTGGATTTCGCAGATGATTTAGCATTCTTAAGTTCAACACCAAGACAATCCCAAGAAGCAGTAAATAATTTGTGTCATCTCTCGGTTAAAATAGGTCTCCAAATAAATGCCTCTAAAACTAAAGCTATGAACTTTTCTAACGAGACCTTTGATATCATCTTGAACGGGGAAAAACTACAGAAAGTTGAAAGTTTCAATTATTTAGGCAGTAAAATGACTCAGGATGGTGACACAACAAGAAAAATCCATACTAGAATTGCTTTGGCAGCTAGCGCCTTCAATAGATTATCTAACATTTGGAAATTACGATCATTGAATATACATACCAAGCTTCGTCTGTTTAATTCAAATGTTGTCTCAGTGTTAACATACAGTTGTGAGAGTTGGAAAATAACAAAATCATTGGAGAAAAAGCTGAATACATTCGAGAATAAATGTCTTAGAAAACTCATGAACATCAGTTGGAAAGAATTCAAGACTAATTGACAAATAAGAGAAGACTCTAGGCAGAAATATGTCTCCGACTATATAAGGAAAAGACGATGGTCATATATCGGTCATGTCCTACGAATGCAAAACAACAGAATACCACTACAGGCGCTCACTTGGGTTCCTGAGGGTAAGAGGAAAAAAGGAAGACCAAAAGAAACACTCAGAAGAACAATAATAAGAGAAGGAAGAACGTTGGGCCTAAATAATGTGCAAGAGCTAAGAGGAGTGGCGTCACAACGAACAACCTGGAGAGCACTGGTTTCTGCCTTATGCGCCGTGTTTGGTGCTTAAAGAATTTATTATTATTATTATTATTAGTATAATGAGATCTTTAACACTTCACTCCGGTATCTGCTACGAGACTCAGAGCTGCTTATCTTCCACATACCCTAAAAAAATGCTCTGTCCCTTCTCATTCAGTCGCTGACTGTTCGAATATTTTATGAGTTCTTACCATCATTGAGCGTCCGATTGACAGAGTGATTAGAGCGCTGGTCTCTCGCGGCAAAGATGCAGGGTTCGATTCACGGTATCCGTACTCTTCATTCAACCCAGCTGTAAATATGTACCTGACTTTGCGCTTGATTTAGGGAAGGAAAAGGCGGCGAGTTTGTTTGTTCGTTCTCTGTCTCTTTCTCTGTCTCTTACTCTCTCTCTCTCTCTCTCTCTCTCTCTCTCTCTCTACCTGCTATACTGTCTGTCTCTAACTGTCAATGGCGCGTTGGTGTTAGCAGGTTCTGTGGTGTAGTGGTTATCACGTCTGCTTTACACGCAGAAGGTCGCGAGTTCAAACCTCGCCAGAACCTTTTTTTTTTTTTTTTTGGTTAGATACTTGAAATATATTTTGTATGTCCTTAAATTAATACTATAAGTACATTTGAGAATGAATGAATATCATATAAAAGGTTTGAGAGAGGAATGGCACAATGGTAGACAGGCCTGCGCCCCATTTCTCAAAACCTGAAAAAAAAAGTTCGATCATTAGATCTAGCAGCTCAAGTGGGAAACGAAGCCTTGTTGGGCCTGCTGCACCAATTTTTGCATCCTGTTATCATTCTCAGCTCCGCGTATCTCTTGAATTACCATGTCTATTCGTCTGTGTGTGTCCGACTACCTCCCTCAGCTTGAGCGACCCTTGGGCAGCTCCAAGAGCTTCATCCACTTTCCACTTCCTTCCAGTTTTCAGTGTGGGCTGAATGGACTTAACTACGTCATCTGCTGACTCGCACAGAATCATTGCGAGCCTTGCCTTTCCTGCTTTGTATTCTTCAACATCTGACTTGAAAGGAAGCATAATCTTTGCCTTCTTGCAGTACAGTGCCACGTCTGACAGACCTGGTGGCACTCCTAGCCATTTCCTCATGAATTTGTTGACCTTTTACTCTATAGCTTCCACTGTACTGGTTCTTTTTCTTATATAAGCAGTGGCCACAGCAATTTAGGCATCAACATGAACTGGAGGCACCACAGTTTGAACTTTCCTAGGAGTCTGCTTTGGTTTATGATCTGTAGTCCTCTCTCTGTCTGCCATTTCTATTGTCTTTTGAACTGCCTTTTAGTTTTTTAATGAGGTATTATACACAATGCCAAGACTTTTAACAGGTTCCTCAATGACAGTAGGAATTCTTTGGTTTGAAACCATGAATGTAACTTCAGATGTCTTCCCTTTCCTGACTGATAGGCTTCTAGACTTCTTAAGTTTAAAGCTCATTCTGCACCAGCTGACTAGTTCATCCAGGCATGCTAATATTCTACGGGCCTGGTGTTCATCTGATGCCAGAATTGTTGTGGCATCCTTGAATGCCTTAAGCGGTGGCATGTGACACCTTCCATTGAGCCTTCGATATATTGCAAATCCTTCAGCCGCTTTGAGGATTACCTGCGCAGCCAACACCAATAGCATTGGAGAGATGGTACTTCCCATCGCAGTTCCAATTTGTAGGCCAATCCACTTCGTTGTGTACTCTCTGGTTGAAATTCTGACAGAGAACCCTGAGAAATACAGCTTCGGTATTGCTGCAACTTCTTGTGGAACGTGGAACACTTCCAGGGCCTGTCACAACATCTGGTGTAGAACAGATCCATGCGCACTAGATCCAACCAGATTACATGGAGATTTGTTCTGTCAGACTTTGCTATCGAAATTGCTTCCCAGATCATTGTGGCATGCTCTAGACACCCTGGTGTACCCGAGATACCTCCTTTCTGGATGATAGTGTCAATGTATCCATTCTCCAGGAGGTATGTGGTGAGCCTTTTAGCCATCACTGAGAAGAATATCTTCCCTTCCACATTAAGTTGTGAAATTGGCCTGAACTGACTGACATCTTTGGAAACCTCAGATTTATGCGGCACCCTGGTTGGGATTCACAACTTTAGAGAGAATCATTTGTCATGGGTAGATTTACAAGACAAAGGTTATATTTTATAAAATGTCCTCAACTTTCTTCCAATTTATTTCTTTGCGCGATAAAGCAAATTTTCAAACGCAAAGTTGTCCGTTAAATTTATTTAAACAGTATTTAAATGTTTCTTATTTCCTAACAGCGTTTGACTGGCAGCGTCGTTAGAGCGCGGGTCTCTCGTGACAAAGGTGCTGTGAGTCATGCTCTAGTCTACCTAGCTGTAAATGAGTATTTGACTCTGCTCTTGAATTAAGCAAGGTAAAGGCAGCGAGTAACAAGAAGAGACATGGTACGCAACCAGACGATACGTCAAGGCCTTAAATCCCACCCCCTGCAGACCCAAGTAGAACAGTCCCAACTAAGATGGTTTGGCCATGTCTGCAGAATGGGAGAAGACCGGCTACCACGACAAGCATGGGAAACAAAGAGCCAAGGATCCAGACCCCCAGGACGACCCAGAGTCCGCTGGGAGGACAACATTAGACAATCTTTGAAGGACCGAGGACTAGAATGGAACCAGGCCAGGAAGAAGACAGCTGATAGAATAGTCTGGCGCTCTCTCTTCCAAACCTCTACACCTCACGGTAGAAGGGGAACGACTAAGTAAGTAAGTAAGTAAAAGGCAGCGAGGAAGAGAACTGGTCACCCCACCTCTCGAAGTTGGACCTAGTGTCGCGAGAGGTTCCTTAATTTATGAAGAATAAGACAACAAGGTGTATCAGGTGATACTAGGATAGTTGCCAGAGAAGATTCTGGTCTTAAAAGAAATACCCCATTCTCAGAAAAGAGCAATGGTGTATAGAGTTCATAGGTATAAAGTCAGGCTGTAAAGAATTTCTGGCCGAGATAGTAATATTCAGTACCAGAATTCTATGGTGCCACTCTCAGAATTATACCTATGGGCTGTTATAGTATCTAGGGGAATTAATTAAATTCAAAGTAATTCAAAGCTGACATAAAGTAATAAAAACTGCCTACAATTTCTTAATTTTATTTATTTACAGTCATCTGTTTAGTTTTGTTTGTGTAAACACAAACCCTAAAAATAAAAACACACTGATGATGTTGCATGTATCTACTGAAAGTTTAAGATTTCTGTGATTTTACTGTGCTCACTGTTCCGAGGGACATACCTTATCTTTTGACCTGAAGTCACAAATACATATTCACGTTAACACAGATTCCATCCAGCTATCCTGCAGCCTACGGTTCCCGAGACCGGTTTACAGCTCGTGCAGCGATTGGTCGAAAACATTAGTTGACATATTTCGATATAGTTAGGCAAGGTAGGCTCTCGTTAATTGCCCTTAGATATTGGTTCAGGACTACGCTACAGATAGCCCCCCAATTTTTAAGCGAGAGATTTCTGTCGAGCTTCAATCTGAGACCAATAACGAGGCAATCATCCAGCCAGAATCTATTCTTCCCTCTTTCCATCCTGGTTCTGATCAGATGGGTGCCTACTAAGAAAATCTACCCCTACATTCTGAGATCCAGTGATATAGAAGTTCCTCGAATGTTTCTGTAGCTATGAGGGTATCATCCAGGAAATTAGTGATAGATGGGTTTTGTAAGGGGTCCAATAATCTCCTCATTACCCTGGAGAAAACACTCGGAGCATATAATATGATTCCTATGGGGAAATGAAATTTTCCTGCACCAAGAAATCAATTCTCCCTGTAAAAATGCCATATATTATTCAATCCATGTCCGTATCAATACTTCCAATGGACTGTGATGGGCTGGCCAACGACCAATGTTGCCGTGCCCTCATAATGCTAACGTTAATAGCCGTATAGTGAAGTTGGCTGTGCATCAGTCAAATGGTTCGCACTACCTATTTTCCTGGGGTTTCCCCTCAGGTCCTTTATCAAGGGTGGTCGACTAACCACACTCCTATTTTGATCCAGTACCTGGTGTTCCGAACTAAATGATTTAGTAAATCTTGTCGGTATGGGATGTGTTGTATCCCCTCTCTGTACAATACGGAGAGTTGCCATGGTAACTGGTTGTCTGGTAGACCCTTTGTGAGATGGTGCCATCCTATCCACTATGTCTACCTTTTTATTTTCAGGCCTATGTCCGCCCCAATGCTTTCCTAGGTCCTGTTGATTTTCCCGACGTGTGGATGTCACCTTGCTACATTGTGCACAGGTGGTCACATACTGAAATATGTCTTCAGCAACACCTGGCCAATAATGTTGCACTGAGGTCCGTTGACAGGTTGTACCAATCTTCTTATGTCCACCGTCTGAATCAACATGTGCTAATTCCATAGCCTTGTCCCTGTAAATAGATGGCAGTACTAACTGGCTATGCCCATTGGGTCCTGTCCCAGCTTTCCTGTAAAGCAATCCATCATTCAAATAAAACTGTCCTTTCTTTGGGGGGGTTATGGCTTTTTGGCAGCTTGCCAAAGCAAGGTTTTAATGTGCTATCTTTAGCTTGGGCCTTTCTCATCTCTCTCGGATGAATATTGAGTGGTATTCCCTCCTCCTTCCCAGGGGTTGACCTGACCTGGAGTGTTGCCATTATCACAGGTTTTATGGGTTTCCCTAGGAAAACATATCTCCCTCCTAACACCAGCGGGTAATTAGGATTATCACACACTGCTGCATTGTTCACTCCTTCCACATAGCGAGTTTTCACATTGATTCTGGCTATGGGAAGTGTTATGGTGGCTGTATCCTTTAATGCCCCTTGTATCTCCACTTTGTCTGTGGTATACTGCTCAGGGTGCACTAGAGACGCACTCACAACTGAGTCATATTCCAGTCCGGAATCATACAGACACTTTACCTTAGTGCCGTTACATATTACTTCTTCACAGATGGAGGGATGATGGAGATCTACCGGACTCGATGTCGGTTCCTTTCTTCCCTTTTCCACTGTTAACATGCATGCAGCGTGATATGGAGGGACTTTCCTACCACATTCCGTTGTATGGTGGTTGTTCATTTTACATATTTTACACCACTTTTCTTCCTTTTTGTAAGGTTTCCTATCCTGAAATTATGGGTTCCTATCCTTATTATCATATCCTGGCCTGTATTTGGTTGCATTGTCCTTTTGATCAAACTTTATATGAGTTTGGGGTTGCTTAACTCCCTCCTGTTTCCTTTTACTCCCTTGAGTCAGGGATTGAGCCATTTGGTGGCTTTCTGCATATGTGATTATGTCAGCCAACCTGTCTCTTTTGTTCTCAATTAGGAACTTCTTAGTTTCTGGGGTTATGGAATCCAACAGTTGTTCAATCAACATCATTTCCTTTAGCCCCTCGAAATCTGTGGTGAAGTTTCCTAACTTACACCACCTCAGTAGGTAAGTTTCTAATCTTTCTGAGAACTGCTGATACGTCTCTCCTGGTTGAAGCTTTGCCATTCTGAAGCGCCGTCTATATGCTTCAGCATTTTGTTCATATCGAACAAGCAATGTTCATTTTACATATTTTACACCACTTTTCTTCCTTTTTGTAAGGTTTCCTATCCTGAAATTATGGGTTCCTATCCTTATTATCATATCCTGGCCTGTATTTGGTTGCATTGTCCTTTTGATCAAACTTTATATGACTTTGGGGTTGCTTCTGGGCTTCGTAATCTTCCTGATCCTTTTTTGGCAATTTCAAAAAGACATCGTACGCAATTCCCCGCAAACCTTGCGATAACTTCAGACTCCACTTTTCCTTTTCTAGACCATAAGTAGTCGCTAATCTCTCATATCTGTCTAGATAAGCCTCGATTGCGTCAACTTTGTCCACAAATGGATCCAGATGAAAATTCATGGCTTCATTTGAGGTGCTCTGGCTGGAGCTGTTGTCCAAATGAGGTGAACTACTACCATTGTGGTTGGCAGTTGCCTGAAGTTCAAGCTCTTTTAATCTTAGCTCATGGTCTCTCTCTGCTTGAACCCTTCTTTCCTCAGCCTCTCTCTCTGCTTGAACCCTTCTTTCCTCAGCCTCTCTCTCTGCTTGAACCCTTCTTTCCTCAGCCTCCAATTGCAGTTTCTTATTCTCTTTCTCAGCTTCCGCTTGCCGTGCTAACTGCTTATCTTCCCTTTCTGTGAATTTATCGCATTCAGTCGTAACATACTGGATCAGAAGATCACCAGTCGTCCCAAGCTCTTTCCCCACTTGCAGTGTTGCTGACCTGAACTTTACTAAATCTGCCATGGCAATGTTGTAATTTAGTTGCAACAAATACAAAGTAAAAAAAAATTTATGCCAATATAATTAGTCACTTAATCAAATTAATTTCTTAATTAATTAATTAATGACTGATTTCGCGTCACATGTACCACACCTTAATTTGTACTCAATGGTACTCAAAAATCTATTTCTTAACCTGCCCTACCAAAAATTTACTATCAAAAATTTCCCACTTGACAGCACTAAAAGGTAACAGCAGGCTCAGAATATACAGGAACAATCCCAGACGAGCGTCCCAGTGTCGCGAGAGGTTCCTTAATTTATGAAGAATAAGACAACAAGGTGTATCAGGTGATACTAGGATAGTTGCCAGAGAAGAGTCTGGTCTTAAAAGAAATACCCCATTCTCAGAAAAGAGCAATGGTGTATAGAGTTCATAGGTATAAAGTCAGGCTGTAAAGAATTTCTGGCCGAGATAGTAATATTCAGTACCAGAATTCTATGGTGCCACTCTCAGAATTATACCTATGGGCTGTTATAGTATCTAGGGGAATTAATTAAATTCAAAGTAATTCAAAGCTGACATAAAGTAATAAAAACAGTGCCTACAATTTCTTAATTTTATTTATGTACAGTCATCTGTTTAGTTTTGTTTGTGTAAACACAAACCCTAAAAATAAAAACACACTGATGATGTTGCATGTATCTACTGAAAGTTTAAGATTCCTGTGATTTTACTGTGCTCACTGTTCCGAGGGACATACCTTATCTTTTGACCTGAAGTCACAAATACATATTCACGTTAACACAGATTCCATCCAGCTATCCTGCAGCCTACGGTTCCCGAGACCGGTTTACAGCTCGTGCAGCGATTGGTCGAAAACATTAGTTGACATATTTCGATATAGTTAGGCAAGGTAGGCTCTCGTTAATTGCCCTTAGATATTGGTTCAGGACTACGCTACACCTAGTATAGTGAAGTCTCTAACACATCCCTCCCCTACGGCAGATACTACTATGGAACTAAATTTGTTTTCTCTCCTAAAGAGCGCCGATTAGCAGAGTGAGTAGAGCACAAGCTTCTAGAGGCAAAGATACCGAGTTCAAACCAGGTAGCGTCACCCTCCAGTCTACCCAACTGTAAAGGGTACCCCACTGTTGGGGTGTTCATTCTAATGGTAAAGAACTTCATTACGCGAATGGTTGCAAAGGAACAAAAATGTCAGAAAATGTTCTTCAAAACGAACTCCAACAAGTAGTGTTTAACTGGTCACTTACTGGCAGCACACAAGTCTGTGATGACTGTACATATATTTTATTTAACGTGACACATACGGAGTGGAACAAGACGATCATAGTTACAGGTGCAAAAGGGTCATACGTCAAAAATGTTGATAATTACTTTTCAAGTTCATGAAGATTCTCTAACAATTAAGTCCTCTTATTCAAGTGACTAAGGGTCACTTCCTCTACCATATCATATGTATTGCAGTCAAGTCCGTTGACCTTCTTTCAAGGACGTATCTTATGGCCAACGGATTCATTCTCAAGGAGCAATACTTCTTATCATACTTGTTACAATTCCAGACTTTTTCCATACGATACTTAGGTAGCATATATATATAAAATCCAAACAAAGTCATCCACGACAATACGACCAGGTTAGAGTTCTGTGTTGACTAACCTCTCTATATCCATGCCACGACTTTGGCATTGACGAAAATACGGCATATAAAAACATGTTGATAAACTCTGTTTAGTTGTTAACTCATACTGGCTACTAGTTGTTGAATCATGCTTTATTTGCTAAATGATGTGAATGTCCACCAGTGGATAAATGTAGATGTTGGGACTGGTGTAGCAAAGTGTAACGATTGTCAACTCATCAAACCCAGCACAGTTTTGGTCATACAGGTCATCTTGTCCTGGAACGTGATGAGGCTCCGACAAGAATGTGAGTGTAAACAATGAGTGTGTATCTGAATGTCAGTACGCGAATGGTAGAATGATTCGATAGAGTTGACAGGTTGGTAGTACATCACTCATACTCACACTGTTCGAATTCAAGAAGTACTGGAACTACGGTGGTTTTTTTATAACATTTAATGGGACGCACACTTGGACAGTACGTGTATGGTTACAGGAACAAATGTCGACATAGACAGCATAATGTTGATCACAGGAATATCATCTTAAGTTAGCATTCATGCTTGGCAAATATCATAATGGAGCATTCGTAAATAAGCATTCAGCGTTCCATCATGTAAATCATCTGGCTTTACTGACTGGGCACGTCAGACCATAACCAAGATATAGGAAGGCTCCTAAACCTAACCTCGTCTAGCGAATATTCCTTCACGTAAAGTTCAATATATATATATATTTCATAATATAGGAATCCCAGACATGGGTTCTCACATGTAGCAGTGATCTCTTGGTTCATCGAGCGATAGTACAGGCATCCCTTTTTCTCACTCGATAAATACAAAGTATATGAATTTCAACATGGCTGTTCTCTCTCTCGTGAGCTTCACTCACTATAGAATATAGACCAAAATTGGTCATTCATTAAATGTCCTCATTTCTTCATAGGTTCTCTCATAGAGGTAATTGAATAATATCATACAATCCAGTGCTGATACATAGGAATGTCTTCTTCCTTTGAATGGATATTCTTTTTAAAAGTACCACTGTGCATCTGCTTATCAACAACGTTGGCGAAGCCCAAGTTCACAATAAATTGTGGTTTTACCTTTTTATGCGAAATATAACTTTGCCATTCCTTGGCAAAAGAGAATAAACACTGGGGTAAAGTACATACAACATGTCTATATGACTATCACTTTTCCCCATCCATATATAGATCACTATTTCGGCAAAAAGCCTGCTACAACAAAACTCAGCATCCTCACAGGATGGCAGCCATGAATCACACCCCTTCGCTAGCGATACTTCCGCTGCATAGCCTTTGACCTTTTCTAGCGACAACCAAATTAGTTCGGCTTAGAAATGCAAAGATATCCATATATAAGACAGACTCGTCCTACTCATACAAACACTACGTATAAATTCAGGCCATAGATATACTGAAGCAAGAACAATCTATTCCTACCCAGCCAAAGAATAAATCACAGTAGGCCTAGAGTCGTCTGCGGAGTCCGATCGAAGATGACGGACTATTTTCAAGGGAAGCAACCCAAAAATGACTTCTCCTTAAGCACTTAAAAAAGGAAATACTTTGCTTCCAAAATATTTGCGAACATAATAAGAATATAAATGTATTATATTGCAAGATAGTAAAAATTGCCCTTTACAGTCTTACCACACCTCCCGGGAAAAAAAAAAAAAAATTTTTTTTTTTAAATACATCTAGGAGCACCGTAGAATAGGCTCACAACGCAAGAATACTGCGCAGATGAAAATATCAGGAATAACTATAATTCCTAATATGACTGGTGAGAATATATATCTCAAAATCTGAGAGAAATTGTTTCCCTACGAATAAATGTTTCCAGGAAGGTGTGATGTACGTATAATACAATTCTGGTAATTATACAATGCATACCAAAAATTCACACTATAATCTTAAATTTATGATTTATGAAGAAACAATCATCAAAGAACAGCGGTGAATTAACATCAATAAACCGCTAAGTAGAGATACCATCATTCTATTATTAAATTACAAATGTGTATCTTAATAAAGAAACAAAAAATAACTGTTGTAAAGTTATACATATTAAAAAGATCCAATATTTAACAGTTAAGTGGCATCATGTGGGCATCTGGACAGAATGTCCGCCATCACATTTTCTGAACCACGGATAGCTCGTACCGAAAAATGAAAAGGTTGAAGAGCGATTGCGTATCGAGTTGATCTCGAGCTCTTCAAGTTCTTACTTTGGATAGCCGTAAGAGCTTTTTGGTCAGTTTCCACTACGAAATGCGCGCCCAGAAGGAATCTTTGGAGTTTGAGAATTGACCAAACCATCGCCAATAATTCGCGGTCTAAAACCGAGTAATTCCTTTCTGCAGCATTAAGTTTTCTGGATATATACATTACAGGATGCAGAGTTCCAGAGTACTCTTGCATTAGTGCCGCTCCAATCCCAGTGGATGAAGCGTCACTACGAAGAACAAATGTCTTATCTGTTGTAGGTAACACTAAAATAGGTGGTGATGAAAACATAGTTTTGATCTTCTCTAGTGAAGATTGGCATTCATGAGACCAGTGAACCATGTTAGGCGACCCTTTCTTTAATAGTGTAGAGAGAGGTGCCATGATAGAGGACAGATTCGGAATGAAACGTCCATAAAATTGTATGAGACCTAAAAGACTTCGCACTTGCTTTTTAGTCCTAGGGATAGAGATGTTAAGTATCTTAGTGATATTATGGTCTTCTGTCTTCAAGAAACCGTGACCTACTCGATGGCCTAAGAAAGCAATTTCGCTAAAGCCAATACAAGCTTTAGATGGTTTTGCTGTCAGGTTATACTCACGCAGAGTTGATAATAATTCAACTAATCCTGAATAGTGATCTTCCCAAGTATCGCTGAAAAGACAGATGTCGTCTAGATAAGCAATGACATCTGACCGATACGATAGGATTCGACGCATCATGCGTACAAATGTAGCTGGTGCGTTCATAAGGCCGAAAGGCATAAAATTCCATTGGAAAAGGCCTCTGGGAGTAGAGAAAGCGGTAAGAGGTTTGGCGCGTTCGGATAATGGAACTTGCCAATATCCTTTAGACAAATCAAGTTTAGTGAAAAAATGCGATTTAGAAAGACGAGTAAGTAACTCTTCTAGTAAAGGCATAGGTTCAGCATCGAACTTCGTAACTTGATTCAATTTGCGATAGTCAACGCAAAGACGTATGTTATTGTCTTTTTTTCGAACAATAACCATCGGCAAAGAATATGCAGAAGTGGATGGTTCGATTATTTGTAAATCTATCATTTCATCCAACTCCTTTTCAACCTGTGTTTGGAAATGTATAGGGATAGGATAAGGCCTAACCCTAATTGGAGTATGTTCAGTTAGAACAATGTCATGCTCAATGACATGAGTTTGTCCAGGGATGTCAGTGAGGACATCCTGAAATGTTTGTAACATAGACGAAACTTGTCGCCGTTCTCCTAGAGACAAATCAGGAGAAACAGTAACGTCTTTCCATGATTCACTAGAATGAAGTGGGATCATTGGAAGCGGGAGATTAACATCCGAAAAACTTGTTTCCTCATCCTGTATTACAGACAGTGATGAGTAATGACCATGTTTGACATGAGAATCGTCCGTTGCCTGAAAAATAGGCTGTAAATAGTCAGGACGTTCATGGAACTCCGTAAGCATATTGATGTGGAAGGTTTTATGCTTCCCGTTAATATCGACGATGTAGTCAACATCTGAAATTTTCGATATTATATCGTACGGACCTTTCCAACTAATAAGGAGTCTATTTTCACGACAAGGTAGCAAAACAAATGCTTTGTCACCAGGACAAAGTTGTCGTAAAGTTCTCTTCTTATTAGCAAATTGTCTTGCCTTCTGCTTAGCAAATTCAGAAGAGGACGTTGCCAATTTGCATGCTTCGATAATCTTTTGTCTCAGCGCGATGACATACTCGTAAGAAGATTTTGTGTCATCGTCAATATTGTCAGCTGTTATAAGATCATGCAGCAAAGACATTGGGCCGCGCGGTCGCGCGCCAAAGACAAGTTCAAAGGGCGAAAACCCTGTATGTTCATTGGGGACCTCTCTGTACGCGAAGAGGGCCGCGGGTAAAACCCTATCCCAATCTTGAGGATGATCCTCAGTTATCTTCCCTAATAAGTTCTTAAGTGTTCTATTTAGTCGCTCGACCATCCCATTGGACATAGGATGATAGATGCTACTCAAAGATCTCTCTATCTGTAGAGTAGACATTACTTGAGACATGGTATCCGATATCAGTTGGGTGCCATGATCTGATAATATTTCTCCGGGGAATCCCAGCCGAGAAAATATAAGCCAAAGAGCATCTGCAATGTCAGTGGTAGTAATGCTCTTTAGAGGGATAGCCTCTGGCCAACGTGTGCACATGTCTACACACGTTAAGATAAACTGATGTCCTCTAGCAGATTTGATCTTGAATGGACCAATGATGTCTATCGCCATTTTCTGGAATGGACGAATAGGAATATCTGCAGCCTGAATAGGCGCAGCATGACGAGGACCTTTGGATTTGACTTCTTGACATACTTTACAGGATCGACAATAGATCCGTATGTCCTTGTTCACAAAAGGCCAAAAGAAAGCCGCAAGAACTCTTGACTTAGTACGGGAAAAACCCATGTGACCAGCACACTGCGAGTCGTGTGCATGTTGTAAGATCTTAACTCTCAAATTCTTGGGTACAAGAATCTGAGAATGACTTGACTTAGTGGAGTCTTGCACCATACGTACAAGTACGCCATTCTTCATTGTAATCCAAGATTTACAATTTGAATCTTTATTCGGATCACCTTTTGTTACAAGAGTGAAGAATTTCTTAAGAGTCGGATCTTCTTCTTGTTGTTTTATAAACGAGTCACGAGAAATTACCAAGGGATCATCTTGGTTATGCACTTCATTATCTTCAACAGATGAAGTTTCAGGCATATTGAGAGCTTGAGCTCTAGTGACTACTGCATTAGCAGATTGCATATTTTGATTTTCCCAAACGGAAATTTGCTCCGGAGTGCATTCTTTGACTCCGTGAATGCGACCGATGATAAGATCAGCGATCGGATTCGGCAAAAGACATGCGTGTACATCTCCTGTGAAGAAAGGAGTAGCAATCCTAATGATAGCGGTAGAGTATTTCTCTATGGTGCCGCCAAATGTTACGCATTTGACTACTTTGCCTGTAGAATGAGAAGGATCTATGAGTGACTGCCTAACCCCAATAGTTGTGCATCCAGAATCAAAAAGTACTGAGACTGGATTGTCATTTACTAAACCTTTGTGTAAGACAAGGGAACCTCTCCCATCATGCGCGATTGACGCAGGAAGAGCGGGAAGAGGATGGCCACAGCTTAAAGTAGACACTGTGGTTGGCTCAAATAATGTTTTGCATTGGGGGCACTGAGATGCTCTCCCAAAATCAAAAGCGGCACATGCCATATTATTAGAGTCATCATTATCTTTATTTTGTTTATAGGCTTCGTGGGACTCTTGCTGTGCAGAGTTCGCCTGGTAATGAGCTTTATGTTTTTTGAATTGTGCTCTACCTCTGTTATTATTGCCTCTGTACTTATCATTGTTTCCATCATTATAACCCCTACTCGGGTTTGAATCATAGCTCCTTTGGTTACTATCATCATATTCATTATAATGAGTATCTCGGTAATTATGATCCTGTTGTCTCCATGAAGGAAAACTTGGATAGTTTCTAGAATGACTTCCTTTGCGAAAGTTCCTGTAATTATGACCACCCCTGAATCGAGGGCTGTCAGCTCTTCTCCAGGTATTCGAAGAAGAACCCTGAAATGATTGGTTACCTTGGTTCTGATAACTGTAATAGTTACCTTTTTTATTAAACCTATTTTGAGGTCCTTGGAATTTGTGAGAGTGATTAGGGTTGTATGGTGTTGCAGAAGCAACTGGCATACCTTCTTTAACCTTACTGTTGCTAATAGCTACGTCCGGATGTGCAGTGACGTATTGGGTACAATACTGTTCCATTTCTTTTAGAGACTTAGGTTTACGCTCATGTAAGAATTCGAGGAAAGGTTTATTTATACTTGACATAATCTTGTCTCTGAGTATCAAGTCCATAAGGGCTTCATAAGTCTTTTCTGTTTTGGATAGCTCAATCCAACGATCAAATGTAAGACGTGTTCTTGCAATGAATTCTGAGAATTCTACACCTGCCTCAGGCACCATTGTCTTAAACAACTTCCGATAACCCTCTTCAGACAACTGATACTTCTTTAACAAGGCTGCCCTAATAACATCATAGTTATCTTTGTCAGCCTCTTCAACCAAACTTAAACTAGTCAGAGAATCACCTTTCAGATTTTCTGATAACTGGTTAGCATATTGTGATTTGTCCACATTATGTGCTCGACACGAGCGTTCAAATCTGTTTAGCCAGAATGTTATGTCATCACTGGAAGGGTTGAACGCTGGTACCTTGACCTTGTAAGTAAAGGGTTTACCATTACCACTAGATGCTTGATTAACATTACTTATGTTTGTTAACTTTAACTTTTCTAACTCAAATGCTAAAAGTTCTTTTTGGTGTTCATGTTCTCTTATTGCTTTTTTCTCTTGTGCAGTAGCCTCATCTTTTCTTTTCTCTTTTTCCATTTCCATCAGGAATCTTTTTTCATCAGTCTGTATCTGCAATCTCTTTTGTTCATCCTCTCTTTGTAATTTTTTTTCCTCAGCTTCTAATCTTTTCTCCTCAGCTGCTAATTTCTTTTCTTCAATCAATGCTTTTCTTTCTTCAGCAGCAGCAGCAAGTTTTCTCTCTTCTGCAGCTAATGCTTTGTCATATTGAGCAACTGCCCATTGTTCTAATTGCTGACCAGTCTTATCAAGAGCCCTGCCTTGTGTGATAAAATAATCTAAGGTAGACATCTTGTCTAATAAGATCAGTAATTTGCAAAAGTAAATAAATTCACTTTCTTAGTCTTAATCAAAGACCTTGTATGATAACTTTTTAACCTGTGGAAAAATAGTACTTAACTATCCCAATCACTGTGGGAAACAAGCCTTACAAAGGTCTTGTATAAATCCTTATATAATAACAGCTATAAGTTGCTGGTTCACTCTATAATATAAGTGCAGTGCACCAGAAATAGTGTTTTATATCATCAACTGTGTACCTTTAGTAATAGCAATTGACTATCAGTTGATTCTTGTACATCAATTTATATGATCAACTATATTTTAAATAGTGTATGTCGATCAGGCACCAAACAAAACAGTTATACAGAAGAACATGAAAACATTAGCGGAAATGAAATAAATCAAATGGGAAAAACAATAAAAGATAAACCGCAAGAGGATAACAAATACAAATAACGCCACAGTATATAAATATAAATTGAGAATAGAACTGAAAGATAGAATAGGGTAGACCAACAAATTACAAACAAATCAAAACAAACTAAAGAACAGAGGAATATTACAAAAACAACAATGAGTACAGTCTTCACAGCTAACACTAATAGCAACAGCTGTCGCAGCAAATTTTCAATCAAGAAAATTGCACCTATAGAAACGCACACATCAGACCCTCTATTACGTGGGATACTCTGCTGTGTGACACCGCCCAACCGAAACAACAACCCGCTGGATACAAACAAATATCACATATAAATAGTTAAACATAAATACATAAATGCATAAATAGTATGGCAATATGATGTAAATAGAGTGTTGCAGAAAGAATGTGTTGGAATGAAGGCTCAGCTACACTGCCTAATAGTACAGTACTGTGGTACTTTATTAAACAAATACTTCTGGTCTAATTATTTTAAATTCAACACAGAAATAGAAGCTCCATCGTTGATTTGAATGATAACAATCAATGTAGGACTTCTCAGTTCAATAACATTTTCTTTCGCAAACACTGTCAAATATTCTCCAGTCCTGATGTGTAATGTTCTATGTTTCAACCAAGCTTGCCGTGTAACACTGTCAGTTGTATGGCAAATGTCCAATGAACCAAATGTCAACAAACCCTGACCTAGTTACTGCATACTCTCGACAGGACAGGTCACGCTGACATCACTGTAGAGTTGTACTGTTGATGTATTTGTGTGTCGTAACAGACCCCAAGGAACGTCTGGTCTCAGTAGTTTACTTCTCAATATAGTCACTGTGCAGGTTGACCCAGGAAGCTGGCACACCAGTTGATAAACTCTGTTTAGTTGTTAACTCATACTGGCTACTAGTTGTTGAATCATGCTTTATTTGCTAAATGATGTGAATGTCCACCAGTGGATAAATGTAGATGTTGGGACTGGTGTAGCAAAGTGTAACGATTGTCAACTCATCAAACCCAGCACAGTTTTGGTCATACAGGTCATCTTGTCCTGGAACGTGATGAGGCTCCGACAAGAATGTGAGTGTAAACAATGAGTGTGTATCTGAATGTCAGTACGCGAATGGTAGAATGATTCGATAGAGTTGACAGGTTGGTAGTACATCACTCATACTCACACTGTTCGAATTCAAGAAGTACTGGAACTACGGTGGTCTTTTTAACATTTAATGGGACGCACACTTGGACAGTACGTGTATGGTTACAGGAACAAATGTCGACATAGACAGCATAATGTTGATCACAGGAATATCATCTTAAGTTAGCATTCATGCTTGGCAAATATCATAATGGAGCATTCGTAAATAAGCATTCAGCGTTCCATCATGTAAATCATCTGGCTTTACTGACTGGGCACGTCAGACCATAACCAAGATATAGGAAGGCTCCTAAACCTAACCTCGTCTAGCGAATATTCCTTCACGTAAAGTTCAATATATATATATTTCATAATATAGGAATCCCAGACATGGGTTCTCACATGTAGCAGTGATCTCTTGGTTCATCGAGCGATAGTACAGGCATCCCTTTTTCTCACTCGATAAATACAAAGTATATGAATTTCAACATGGCTGTTCTCTCTCTCGTGAGCTTCACTCACTATAGAATATAGACCAAAATTGGTCATTCATTAAATGTCCTCATTTCTTCATAGGTTCTCTCATAGAGGTAATTGAATAATATCATACAATCCAGTGCTGATACATAGGAATGTCTTCTTCCTTTGAATGGATATTCTTTTTAAAAGTACCACTGTGCATCTGCTTATCAACAACGTTGGCGAAGCCCAAGTTCACAATAAATTGTGGTTTTACCTTTTTATGCGAAATATAACTTTGCCATTCCTTGGCAAAAGAGAATAAACACTGGGGTAAAGTACATACAACATGTCTATATGACTATCACTTTTCCCCATCCATATATAGATCACTATTTCGGCAAAAAGCCTGCTACAACAAAACTCAGCATCCTCACAGGATGGCAGCCATGAATCACACCCCTTCGCTAGCGATACTTCCGCTGCATAGCCTTTGACCTTTTCTAGCGACAACCAAATTAGTTCGGCTTAGAAATGCAAAGATATCCATATATAAGACAGACTCGTCCTACTCATACAAACACTACGTATAAATTCAGGCCATAGATATACTGAAGCAAGAACAATCTATTCCTACCCAGCCAAAGAATAAATCACAGTAGGCCTAGAGTCGTCTGCGGAGTCCGATCGAAGATGACGGACTATTTTCAAGGGAAGCAACCCAAAAATGACTTCTCCTTAAGCACTTAAAAAAGGAAATACTTTGCTTCCAAAATATTTGCGAACATAATAAGAATATAAATGTATTATATTGCAAGATAGTAAAAATTGCCCTTTACACATGTGAAGCATACAAATCAATTAACTTCGTTTACTCGTAGGTATCCTCCCTCTACGGTAATTCAAAAGGGCTAACGACTCCGTCTGTCCATTCTAGGAATGACATACTACGATGAATTCCCGCTAAACCAAAACTAGGAGCGGCCTGATACTTTAATTTAACTCAATAAACATTCGATGTGACATGGGGCGACACTTACTTGATACTTCCACTATTGGCTTCATCATGAATACCAGTAGATATCATTACAAAATAATGGCTTCTTCAAACTTGCCAGAAAAATCCAAGAAATATATATCGGACATAAACATGGTCCGAACTGCCCCGTTCAAAACATGACGTCAGAATTTTCTAACTAGGTTACCCGTGCGTCCAAAGCAACTCACACTGCATTGTGCACGTCAGTGCGTGAATCAATCGAACGCACAAATAATATAACTATTTTAAGACTGGTGCGTACATTTGGCAGGACCGAAGACTACCCCCTTTAGGTAATAAATGTACGTAACAGCTCCCTTATTACCTCCCCTTAAAAAAATTAATTCTATTAATTTTTTTGAACTTAGTACCCGAGAGAGGTGAGTCAAAACTACCACAAGATATATGAAATGCATAAAGTTATACCATATTAAGAAAAGAATATTAAACGAAATCAATATAACTAAATGATAGTATGCATTAAAGCACACATCCACACTCGACCTACTTTGGAACGATGTGGTAATATTCGAAGTAAAAACAAGTTGAAAATGAAAAATGAAAAAAACCATAAAAAAAAGATGATAATAAAATTCAACTAAGTTTTCAAAAAAAAAATTTGAAACATATGATTTCAAAAATGAAAATGAACAGCAACACTGATGATGATCAATGACAAGAGAATCAATAAAATAGAAAAATTGAAAATACAATGTGCAAAAATGAAGCAATGCAAAATTAAACACTTTAAGAATCAACACCCTTAATGTTTTCTAACACTAGTACGGTTGACTAGTGATCTAACAGTGAGATATCTTAACTAAGACCCGTGAATGCAGGTATTACGTGACAACTAAGAAAGTTAGTATGTGTGTGATCCATAATCAATTAAATAGATTAAATTGAATTATTCTAATTTATATATTTCTTAATTACTAACAAATAACCAGTTACTAATATATTCTAAGTAATTCCAATATCACTATCAATATGTCAATGTTCAGTTACAACTAGTTAGTAATCGACGAGACGATGTTCTCAATGTTCCATACACGATAAAATATATTCTCGAACACGATATGTAGTGTAATATGTTCCATAGGAATAACAAATGTATATTTGTCGCTCTTAACAATGTTTCCATACTAATAAAAAGTTACTGTAGTACCAATGTTCCCGTACTAATAAAATGTTACTCTAATACCACTGTTCCCGTTCTAATAAAACGTTACTATAGTATCAATGTTCCCGTACTAATAAAATGTTACTACACAAGAAGTAATGTTATAATCTATAAGTAAGTATATCCTGAAAGTTATACTTATACGAATACTTCAGTTCTATAAACAGTCTTTATAGATGTACAATCAATGATAATGTACAAAGTTATTCATGTTATCGGTGAGGATGTTTCAACATCTGGAAGTGGTTTAGTTTCGACAAGTTCGCTTGGGCATCTCGACAAACAGTCTGCGAACACATTCTTCACTCCAGGAATAGCTCGTATTTCAAAATTGAATGGTTGAAGCGCTATAGCGTAACGCGCTGACTTCGATGATTTAACGTTCTTCGTGTTCAGTGCGGTAAGAGCTTTTTGGTCAGATTCCACCACAAAGTGTGAGCCGAGGAGGTAACGTTCCAGTTTTGTGATTGCCCATACTAATGCGAGGAGCTCTTTATCCAGAACGGAGTATTTGAGTTCGCTCTCCGTAAGTTTTCTGGACACGTACATCACCGGAAATAAGGTGCCGTTATATTCCTGCATCAAAACTGCAGCAATAGCGTAAGAAGATGCATCACTGCGAAGAATGAAAGTGAGATTTTTGTTAGGCAACCTCAAAAAAGGTTCATTTGAAAAAAAATCGTTTTATATAGTCTAACGCCGTTTGGTGATCCTGCGACCACTTTATTACATTAGATGTGCCTTTCTTCAGTAGAGACGAAAAAGGTGCAGTTATAGTAGACAAATGAGGGATGAATTTTGAATAGAACTTTATTAGTCCTAAAAGAGATCTAACTTGTTTTTTTGTCTTAGGTGCCGAGATGTTTAAAATTTTAGAGACGTTACTGTCTTCTGTATACATGAAACCATGACCTATGCGGTGACCCAGAAATGAGATGTCATGAAAACCGACAAAAGCCTTTGAAGGTTTCGCTGTTAAGTTATAATCCCGTAAGGTAGAAAGTAAAGCTTTTAATCCATGAATATGTTCATCCCAAGAGTCACTGAAAAGACAGATGTCATCTATATAAGTAATGACATCGGGACGATGAGACAATATGCGGCGCATCATGCGTACAAAGGTAGCTGGCGCATTCATTAATCCGAATGGCATAAAATTCCATTGAAAAAGACCCCGTGGCGTCGAGAAAGCGGTGAATGGCTTTGCTTTAGGAGTGAGTGGCACTTGCCAATAGCCCTTTGAAAGGTCAAATTTCGAAAAGAATGTGGCATGAGATAATTTCTCCAATAAGTCGTCTAAAAGAGGTAACGGTTCCGCATCGAATTTTGTAACTTTGTTTAATTTCCTGTAATCTACGCAAAGACGTATATTGTTGTCCTTCTTCCTAATGATTACCATAGAAGAAGAATATGGTGATGAAGATGGTTCAATTATATTTAATTGAAGCATCTCATCCAATTCCTTATCAACCTTATCACGAAAGTGTAAAGGGATAGGATATGGGCGAACTCGAATAGGCGTATCGTCAGTCAGAATAATGTCATGTTGGATGACTGACGTATGACCTGGGATGTCAGTGAGGACATCCTCATACGAGTGTAGAATATTAGAGACTTGCTGACGTTGATCAGCCGAAAGAGTAGATGAGATTGTAACATCATTCCATTTCTCAGTGGAATGGAGTGGTACAACTGGTATTGGTAGTTGTACATCATCGAAAGAAGATTCTTCTTTTTGGATGACTGACAAACTAGAATAGTGTTGAATAGGAGGTGTAGGATCGTCAGTTGCCTGGAACACTGACTGTAGATAATCAGGACGTGAGTAATACTCCTTCAACATGTTAATGTGGAAGGTTTTATGTTTACCATTAACATCAACGATGTAGTCGACATCGGATATTCTTGAGATGATCCTGAAAGGACCTCTCCAGGTAATTAAAAGACGATTGTTATGCGCAGGGAGTAATACAAAAGCTTCGTCACCAGGAATAAGCTGGCGAAGACGTCTATACTTGTTTGCAAATAGACGAGCTTTTTCTTTGGCTTGTTCGGATGATGCAGTAGCTAGTCTACAAGCATCTATGATTCTCTTTCTCAGAGAGATCACATACTCATAAGAGGATTGAGTTTCCTCTTCAATATTCTCGTCAACCAATAAGTCGTGGATTAACGACATCGGACCGCGTGGTTGCATGCCAAAAACTAGCTGGAATGGAGAAAACCCCGTGGCTTGATTTTGTACTTCGCGATACGCGAACAGAGCAGCGGGTATGACCCGATCCCAGTCTTGGGGATGGTCTTGGGTCATCTTACCCAACAACTGCTTGAGTGTCCTATTGAGACGCTCAATTAACCCATTTGACATCGGATGATAAATAGAACTAAGAGATCTGTCTATACCTAATGTCTTCATAACTTGAGACATGGATTCAGAAATGAACTGAACCCCATGATCCGACAAGATTTTCCGTGGAAAACCAATGCGTGAGAAGATTAACATCAATGCCTCTGCTACACTGGCAGATGAAGTGTTCTTGAGAGGGATGGCCTCAGGCCAACGAGTGCACATATCAATGCACGTAAGAATATGCGTATGCCCTCTAGCAGATGGAAGCATCGGACCAATAATGTCTATAGCCATTTTATCAAATGGTCTAATCGGGATGTCCGCAGCTTGAATAGGAGCCGCATGAAATGGACCCCGTACCTTAACTTCCTGACATATCAAACAGGACCGACAATAGAGAGTGATGTCCCTATGGACGCCTGGCCAGTAGAATGCCGAAAGCACTCTGGATTTGGTACGCGAAAAACCCATATGGCCCGCACATTGCGAGTCATGCGCATGTCGTAATATACGAGATCTCATAGAGGATGGGACTAAGATCTGATAACATAAGGATGAATCCTTTTCCCGTATTACTCTAACCAAAATCCCATTTTTAAGTATAAAGTCATGTCTAGATTTTGCAAGTTTGTTGCTGGTATTCTTTTTGTTCACATACTGAAAAAATTTTTTTTAATGAATCATCATTCTTTTGCAATGTTGCAAACAACTCCCGTGAAATAGGAGCATCATCATCACAAGTGGTATGAACTGTAGGTTCAATAGGTGTATCATGCGACATATTAGTAGCTTGCGCTCTAGTCACTACTGCATTTGCAGTTTGAATATGTCGCTCTTCCCATTCAGCAATTTGCTGTGGTGTACACTCTTTAATACCATGTATGCGACCAAGTATTACATCACAAATTGGATTCGGAAGGAGACATGCCTGGATCTTTCCTGAAAAAAATGGTGTATTAAGGTCAATAATAGCAGTGGGAAATGTTTCAACGGTGCCACCAAAAGTCACACACTTGACAACCCTGCCCGTGGCACAACTTGGGTTGATCAGCGAAGTCCGGACGCCCACAGTACTACAACCTGAGTCAAATAGGAGAGAGCATGAAATGTTGTTGACAAATCCCTTGTTAAACTTAAGAGAGCCCTGTCCCTGTGTACTGACGCAGCAGTGGCCGTACAGACTACAGGTAGACTAGGCAAGGTATGTCCGCAACGCAGCGTCGTGATCGCCTTAGGCTGGAAAAGAGTCGAGCATTCTGGACAGTCTTTCACCTGGGTACAATCAAGAGAACAAGACATAGCATTGTGAGTTTCAGCTACTTTACCCTGTTCAATGTTAGCCTGTGTATCACTTAAAGCGACATTAGAATGTCTACCCGTATTACTCGACGATCTATCTCTACGACGCGATCGATTTTGATTATTTGCATTAAAATTGCCATAATTGTCGTTTCTGCTTGAGTTAAAATTTGGATGAGTCCGATAATTTGTATAATTAAAGTTATGATGTTCTTTAAAATTTTTATTCCAAGAACCTTGTCTGTTTTGCGGACCCTGAGATCTTGATCTCCAGTTTTGTTTATTATAATGTCCTTGATTATTTTTAAAATTATTGTTACCAAAATCTCGCGATTTGTGAGCTTGGTTCCAAGAAACATTAAATGGAGCAGATTGTTAAAATTGCTTCCCTTTGTAAAAGTTATCATTGTTAAAATTGTAATTATTTCCCTTATTGACATACCTGTCAGCACTAAAGGAACGATTTCGTGAAAAATTGTTTTGTTGTGCTGCAAAAGCAACAGGCAATTCATTCTTAATCTGTGCATTACTTAGATCCATGGTTGGGTGAGCAGTGCAGAAATTTTTTGCATGTTCTTCTAAGTCTTTCATAGATAAAGGTTTCCGTTCGTGTAAAAATGCGAGAAATGTAGGATTTACAGACGATAGTACCTTATCGCGCATCAGTAAATCGAAGAGACCTTCATACAACTTTTCAATTTTGGATAATTCGATCCATCTTTCTAGGGTTAGTCGTATTTGTGACAGAAAATCACTGAAATTTCTGCTTGATTGCGGTAGCAATGTACGAAATCTTAATCGGTTTTCATCTTCTGTCATTTGAAATTTCTTCAGAAGTGCGGCTCTAAGAGCATTATAATCATTCTTCTCATTAATACTGGTAGTATGATAAACTGCTAAAGCATCCCCAGTAAGTAACCTGGATAAATATGTGCAATACAGTGTTTTATCCACGTTATAAGACCTACAAGTGGCCTCAAATCTATCTAGGAAAAATATTACGTCATCCGACGGGGGATTAAATTTAGGTAATTTAAGGTGAATTTCCTTAAAATGATCATGTCTGGATGAAGTTTGGCTTTCAAAAGTTCTCTGAGAATTAGCTTCCTGAGTTAACCTAAGTCTCTCATATTCTGACTCTGCTAATTTTAGTTCATGCTGTCGTTTTTTATCATTCTCTTCCATCTCAAGCTGAAGTCGTTTTGTATTTTGTTCAGCTATTAATCTTCTTTCTTCCATTTCCTTTTGTTTATTTTCCATTTCCTTTTGTTTATTTTCCATTTCCTTTTGTTTATTTTCCATCTCAATTTTAAGTCTTTCTTCAGCCTCCCTTTGCTTCTGTTCTGCCTCTCGCTGAAATCGTTTCTCTTCTAATTCAGCGGCTTGTTCAGCTATTAATCTTCTTTCTTCCATTTCCTTTTGTTTCTGTCCTGCCTGTCTCTGAAATCGTTTCTCATTCTCCTCCGCCTCAAATTTCAAATTTTGTAATCTTAAAGTTTCTAGCTTTCTCTGTTCGGCTTCTATTTCTTGAGCTTTCTTACATTCTGCAAGTGCAAATGCTTTTGCTTCATCAGGAGCCATCTGAAGAGCTTTTGCTTGCTTAATGAAATAATCTAGTGAATACATTATGCTTTATAAGTAGTCACAATACTCTTGATTTATAAAAATGATAATTAATCAATGTAAATTAATTAACCTTGTTACTTTGCCAAGTGTACGTCGTTCCTGTCCTAGAACGGTATCTTTTGTTATCATATAGTTATGAAATATATCAATAATCAATATAGTAATTTATGTAATGAAATGTCATGAAAGCAACAACGTGAAAGACAATAGAAACATTACCGACAAGACACGATAATCAAAGACGAGTGAACACAATCGTAGAAATCAACAAAAATAGAAATGTGTAACTAAAATAGAATATCGTAAAAATTTACGATGACAACTACGATCAGATACTCAACAGGACAATTGACAACACAGTGTAAAAACATAGGTTTTGTAAAAAAACTGAACGACAGGAAAGGTGAGACGGACGCATAATACAAACAAAATTCATCATAAAACTAAATACGAGTAAAAATAACTACCAAAAACAACAAGTAAACGTGACGAAAAACAGCTAAACAGATACTATCATAAGGAACAATTAGCGATCGGAACTTCGGCAAGGTTTCTAGCCTTGGACCGGAATTATCGCTCAATTGAAACTTACAAGTTGAGCCCTACAGAACGTCTGACGAAGAGCCCGAATTGGCTTCGAGATGGATCTCGTTCGTCAGATCAACCTCCCTACCTCCCACGACGAATGTACAACATATAACATATAACATGGAAAATGTAAAGATGGACATAACTATAGAAGGCACAGCTAAAAGTAATAAAATGTACAACGAAAGCACGTTATACTCATCTCGCGTGTGCCGGGAAAAAACAATGTGCCTCGTCTCCGTGGATGTACGTCTGAGGATAAAATACTTCGCTCTGCGTATATAACAACAGCTCGCACGTAATAATGACGAATAGGTGATCCCAAGGCAGTCAGTCACTGTAAAACTTGACGTGGAGGTTGATTGATGACCTTGAGCATTTGGTAACCGTAAGTTGATTCTGATTCATCATCACACTAGGTTCCAAGTTTGAGATGTTGTCGCCTTGAAAGTTCAAATCTTCTTTTCAACCGATACTTGGATTGAGTACGTTCCTGTGAAATTATTTATTTCCAGACCACACTGGCATACCAATTACTGTTGGGGTGTTCATTCTAATGGTAAAGAACTTCATTACGCGAATGGTTGCAAAGGAACAAAAATGTCAGAAAATGTTCTTCAAAACGAACTCCAACAAGTAGTGTTTAACTGGTCACTTACTGGCAGCACACAAGTCTGTGATGACTGTACATATATTTTATTTAACGTGACACATACGGAGTGGAACAAGACGATCATAGTTACAGGTGCAAAAGGGTCATACGTCAAAAATGTTGATAATTACTTTTCAAGTTCATGAAGATTCTCTAACAATTAAGTCCTCTTATTCAAGTGACTAAGGGTCACTTCCTCTACCATATCATATGTATTGCAGTCAAGTCCGTTGACCTTCTTTCAAGGACGTATCTTATGGCCAACGGATTCATTCTCAAGGAGCAATACTTCTTATCATACTTGTTACAATTCCAGACTTTTTCCATACGATACTTAGGTAGCATATATATATAAAATCCAAACAAAGTCATCCACGACAATACGACCAGGTTAGAGTTCTGTGTTGACTAACCTCTCTATATCCATGCCACGACTTTGGCATTGACGAAAATACGGCATATAAAAACATGTGAAGCATACAAATCAATTAACTTCGTTTACTCGTAGGTATCCTCCCTCTACGGTAATTCAAAAGGGCTAACGACTCCGTCTGTCCATTCTAGGAATGACATACTACGATGAATTCCCGCTAGACCAAAACTAGGAGCGGCCTGATACTTTAATTTAACTCAATAAACATTCGATGTGACATGGGGCGACACTTACTTGATACTTCCACTATTGGCTTCATCATGAATACCAGTAGATATCATTACAAAATAATGGCTTCTTCAAACTTGCCAGAAAAATCCAAGAAATATATATCGGACATAAACATGGTCCGAACTGCCCCGTTCAAAACATGACGTCAGAATTTTCTAACTAGGTTACCCGTGCGTCCAAAGCAACTCACACTGCATTGTGCACGTCAGTGCGTGAATCAATCGAACGCACAAATAATATAACTATTTTAAGACTGGTGCGTACATTTGGCAGGACCGAAGACTACCCCCTTTAGGTAATAAATGTACGTAACACCCACTTTGCTCTTGAGTTTAGAAAGACTAAGACAGCGAGAAATTGAACGGTCACCTCACCTCACAAAGCCGATACCTAGTATACGGTGAAGTCTCTAACACTTTACTTCACTAGGGCAGTATCTGCTATAGGACTACTGTCCTGCATTCAAACAGAAGACAGGGCTTCATATGAAGAGATAAAAGCAATAATCAGAAATAACTATAGAGAAAAATGGCACAAGAAACACACTGAGTCCAGAACCGTTCTATACATTACCAAGAAGAGATGAAGTCATAATTATCAGACTAAGAACTGGTCATTGCAGACTCAGATACCATCTGTTCAACAAACTGAAAACAGGACAGACAGATATGTGCCCGTGTGGGGTGGACAAACAAACGGTAGAACCTGCCCCCCCTCCCCCCCAAAATGTCGTCTCCATGAGAGAAGCAGGGTGGCAGCGTTGCCTGCTCAAGCCCGCTTGTGGGAGAAAATGTGTGGTGACGAGAGAAACCTGAGACGTATTGTCAGCTTTATAGGAGAGATGTGGTTCTTTTTAAGAGTGAACAACGAAGGAAAACAGTTCCTAACACATTCAAAGTAATAATTCTTCACAGAGCCGTTTATTTCCACTGTTATATGTAGCTATATGTACGTGCACGCTATACATACATCTTCGGACTATTTATTCATAGGTGTGAATTATTTACATTAGAAATAACATCTTCACAATGGTGGGAATCCTATATCTATTGGGATTCAGTTTCGCATGATGTCCCAACCTGAATCGTGCACATGAATTTTCAGGTTAGCCATAAAGTAGGGTATCTTAGGGTTAATATAATTTTAGTACCGTAATTCGATGGATAGACAGAATCGCAGAAATCCTACAACAATAGGACTCACAGAAACCATTGCCCATTTGGCTCCAGAACGCAAACTTTAACACCCCTCTAAGCTTTAGCGCAACATTGGACCGAAGAAGTAAAAAGTAATGTAAGTAAGTAAATAATTCGATGTTTAGTTTAATTTCATATTATTTATATGTTGTTTTAGGCCAGGGTTTCTTAACCTGTTTTTTGCTATGTTTTTTGCTTTGATTGTCCCATGAAGGCTATGGGCCCCATTGATTGTCCGATAAAGGCTATGGACCCCATTGATTGTCCGATAAAGGCTATGGACCACTTTGATTGTCCGACAAAGGCTATGGACCACTTTGATTGTCCGACAAAGGCTATGGACCACTTTGATTGTCCGACAAAGGCTATGGACCACTTTGATTGTCTGACAAAGGCTATGGACCCCTTCATGGAAAAAAACAAAAGTACATAAAAGCATAATAAAAATAACTGAACCTTTTCAATTTTAGGTTATGTTTACAGAGCCTCAAGAATCCATTCATGGACCCCCTAGAATCCATTCACGGGTCCCAATGAGTTTATGGACCACGAGTTAACAAACCATGTTTTAGACAATTGCATTCTTAGGAGAACTCACTGACATCAATATGTGTGCGAGCATCAAAGTCACCATGTTGGAATCATGCTACTGTGATTGACAGAGTGGTTAAATCGCTGGACTCTTGCGGCAAAGGTACCAGGTTCGAAACACGGTGCCGTTACGCTAAAGTCTACGCAGCTGCAAATAGGTACATGACTCTACCTCGTGGGTTGGGAAAGGAAAATAATGGCGCTGTCGCGGCCGATGGACAACAAAGGACTCTTGACACGCAGAAAGTTGATAATGAATAGAGAGATTAAAAGATTGCGTGCAGAGAATGACACGGAAGCAACCAAAAGACAGAAAGCTTTGTGGCAGAAGAGGCGTGGGTTTCTGCATTAGCTGGCCAGTCATCAAACACCTGTTTGTCTTGCAAAACGGATATGCAGCACTGCATTGAAAGTTTGTAGAGAGAGCCCACCCCCGTTTGGACAGTGACGCGCACTGACGGGGGACAAGAGAGAGCCAAGGCCTAAGCCACAATATTGAGGCCTAGCGATTGGTTTGTATGCGGAGTTTTACGTCACACATCCAATGTCGGAACACATTGGCACCCAAAGATATAATCAGAGGGTGCGATGAAATCAGTACTAAGTTTTCCAACATTGTGGGGCAGAAGATTTCCCCAGAGCTTACACTGAGTAAAATTGTTCATTCTTGTGTGGATAATTAATTCATATCTGTGGTGTTTATAGTGTTCTTAAGGAATTTGCGCAGGGAAAAGGAGGTTAGTAAATCTTTTAAAAACTATTAATAATTTTCCTTAATCTTCAGTTAAGATTTACTTTTGCACTCAGCATTATAGCTAAATGTGCGGAAGACAGTTTCCAATTAATCCATCTCGTAAATGATTAATTAAAATTTTCCTCTAAGATGATAGAAGGTAATTCATAGCTCATACTTTACCTTCATCTAGATAGTTAGATCATCGCTTCATGTCATCCATAATCTTTGCCAGCGAATTAAGAACAGAGAGATCATTAAGTCGGCCAATTATATTATATGTGAAACGTACGAAGTAACTTTGTGTGTCTTCAGCCCAACAGACGTCTGAGTCTACATATTACGTGTTTGGCGTCTAACCGGAAAGAAGCTAGTGAAGTCTACGTCCTAGAGAACAGACTTCACAAAATACGACATCTTTCACTTCCTAACTTAAAGGGAAGATTTCTCGCCCACGTTTTTAAACGGTGGATGCTCAGCCATTATATTCACCTACTTATCAAGTGCTCAGAAGTTTATTCTTATATTTACATCAAGTTCAACTCACTCAGAAGCTTACCGCCTGAGTCAAGCTAAAACCCGCCCACGTTGATTCTCATATTTACATCAAGTTCAACTCACTCAATAACGTATGCCCTGAGTCAAGAGTACCTACTCTCAAGCGGATTCTCATAATTATATCAAGTTCAACTCACTGCAAAGCATATTTTATGAATGAAGATTCCATATTTACAAGTTGATTCGTATATACAGCTAGCAAGTTCAACTCACTCCAAAGCATATTTTATGAATCAAGAGTACATATTCAAGTTGATGCGTCTACATACCTGTGACTAGATGGGTAATAGATGGTAATGAGTTGATAGTAGATCCAGTAAAAGAGTGCTGGACTTTCAAAGAAACCCCAGTCTCAGAAATGAGCACTGGTGTAAGAATGGCACAAGATGTAGTCAGACTGTTACGAACTCTTGTCCAGATAGTAAAGAACAGATCAAAAGCCTACCTCGCTTCTCGTACGACTACAATATGCTCTATTATAAAGTAATTCCACTTAAACAATTTCACACAATAAACAAACTGGAATTTACTTCACAAAGTCAAAAAAGTACAATAAAATTAATCAGTTTATTTATACTTATTTTCTTCTCTTCTTTCTTCGTGGTAAAAATGAAATGATATTGTAGCAAAAGGTTTTTATGAGTGTAGTGTCAGTAGTGGAGCAGAAATAGTATTCTGTCTTGAAAAGAGTGAAGTCCCAGTGTTGGAGAAGAACACTGGTATCACAGGATAGTCACGGCTGTGAAGGTATCTGCTTCATAAAGTATTCAGAGTAAAGTCAGATCCTAAGTTGCCACCTTCGCTATGTAACTCCCTATGATAATCAAACAATTCAATAAAACTCAAACTTCAACAGTATCAAGTTAATAAGTCAGCTGAGTACAATTACTGAATTTATTATTTACATCTATCTTTTCTTCTTATGAAATTGTGAATGGTGGATGATGGAATTCAATGAATAAAATATATTACAAAATTTGAATGATGGCTAATTTATGTTCTAATTATCTAACTAAGAAATTCCTTTCTTGAATCTTCCAATTAAGTTGAATATAGTTTATCAAATGTTCTTTTAACACTAGTCTCTTGGCTATGCTAATAAACAACTGTTTATCATCATCACACTAATCACTGTCCTTGACTGTTTACTCTGGTTGCACGAATTTGGTTACATTTATTACTCATCTTGAAAGTCTTATGACTGTCTTCACTGGAATTTCACAGCTATATCAGTGTTGGTCTTTCTTTAGACCACCAGCTACTGAAAGGGGACTAGGGCTGAAATCCTGATGACACTAGCAGAGGTTCCTGTGTCGTTTCAGGTAGCACTTATTGATCTGGATTCTAGACCTCTGATTTATGATGACCTGAGGACAATATTGGACATGTGGCTAGCCTTTAGTTATGAAACCCACGAGTCTTTTGTGTTCGTGAAATGAGTGTGTTTCAGATGGTTGCATGTATATGAATGATACATGGATCAGTCTGATTAGCAATAGCGAGACAAGACAGGTGTCTATCAGCAGAAAATTTTTTGAAAATAATATAATACATGAATATAATACATGTTATACATAAGTATGATGCTACCTTCGCCTTTCACATTATGGAGTGCCAAGTCTCTGTTTCCACTATAATATTGTAAATTGACTACTCCACATGACAATCCTGATAATCACTGATAGGCATCGAATTCCTTTTACAGATTCACAACTAAAGTTCAGTTCAGTCCTCTGGTCTGGTCCTGACACAATTATATTAAAATAAAGCTGCAAAAAAACAAATTAATTAATCATAAATCTACATACCGCCTGAGGATAAGTCCAGAAAAGACTTGGTTTGGTGGGAATAGCGCTGCCCGGCAACAGATGGTAAAGGTTTCAGCCTTGACTAGCTTCTCTCTATCCTCCTGTCCTTCTGACTTATGCTGTGTATGTGTATTTTGAAAAATCCGCTGCTCCTTTTTATAGGCCAAGCGCGAGCGTATCGGAGGCCAAGGTTTGGTAGCTTAGTCTCAGCCCGTGTCTTTAGCAGTTTCGAGTGAGTGTGTGAGCTGTGTTTCAAACATCTTCTTCGTGCATCTTAACCTGGTTATCCATGACTTTTTAATGTTTCTCCTTCCATTTCCCAGAATTTCTGTTTTCTTTCTGTATGTAGTTTTCCACAATTGGTTCTGATTTCGAATTTAAACCAATTTTTAAAGTTGATCAACACAGCAGCGGTCATTATATTGACGCCTTCACTTGCACATTTCTCCAAAAGTAATCCTTCCATCCATTATTCCTTAGGCATGCATAGAGTTGGTGTTATCCTTCGAAAAATAAAATATCTTCCATCATTTTCTGTCACTGCATTTGCTAATACGATACACAAATCCATCTTAGAATTTACACACTTCATTCTCCGAGTAGACGCCATAACAATATCGATCGGCAGCAGCGATCTCACGTCTTTTGATTGGCTGGCACACTTCCCCTTCTTTCTATTAATAATAAAACAGCGTGTTTACAATTTCGATATATATACGAGGGGCGTTCAGAAAGTAATGCACCACATCGTTTTTCTCAGGAGCTGTTTATTCAAAAAGCATGACATTTATATACAATATACATGGATATGTCATGTAAACATCGGTATTATTCAACATAATCCCCATCAACTTGTACGGCTTTATGCCAGCGCGAAACAAGTGCATGTATTCCTAGCCCGTACCAGATTTTGTCTTGATCATGTAGCCATTTCTTCGCTGCATGAATCACTCCTTCATCATCTTCAAACCTTGTCCCACGGAGTGCATCTTTAAGTGGACCAAATAGATGAAAATCAGAGGGTGCCAAATCGGGACTATAGGGTGGATGGGGTAGTACAGTCCAACCCAATTTGGTGATTGCTTCCCGTGTTGCCAGACTTGTGCGAGGGTGCGCATTGTCGTGAAGGAGAAGCAGATCTGCTGGATTCTTGTGCGGCTGAACTCTGCGAAAACGTTGATTGAGTTTTTTCAATGTCTTAATGTAAGCTTGCGCATTGATTGTCTCTCCTCTTGGCATAACGTCCACAAGAATCACACCTTCAATGTCCCAAACGACAGTGATCATGACCTTTCCAGCTGAAGGAATTGTCTTGAATTTCTTTTTTCTTGGTGATTGCGGATGATGCCACTCCATTGACTGTCTTTTTGTCTCAGGTTCAAAATGATGTGCCCAGGTTTCGTCACCTTTAACGATCTTAGCCAAAAAGTTCTCTCCATCAGCATTGAAACGCTCCAACAATTCAGAAGAAATTGCTTTCCTTTGCAATCGGTGGTCATTTGTGAGACTTCGAGGAACCCATCTTGCGCAAACCATAGAAAATCAGAGAGTTTTTATAACTGCATTTGCACTACCAATGCTGACTGACAGCTGTAAGGCCAATTGTTGAGTAGTGATTCGCCTATCAGTAAGAATAATGCCCTCAGCGCATTTCAACATTTCTGCGTTGGTGGCTGTGGCAGGACGTCCACAGCGTGGCCGATCAAGCAGCTCCGTATCTCCACTTCCTGATTCTTTGATTCTCTGAACCCAGCGACTGACTGTACTCCTGTCGATTGCAAAACTTACATACACATCACATAGACGCTTGTGAATATTCACAACAGTTTCCTTCTCTGCAACGAGAAATTCTATCACAATTCGCTGTTTATAACGCAAGTTGCTAACACGCTCCATTTCAACGGTTTAGGGCAGCCGTATTATTTGGCCGGTTGCAGTGCAATTTGGTGCACACAATTGACACATGCCATATTTGAAGTGTGCAAAATGTCATGCTTCTATCTTCATTATTAGCTGAGAAGAACGATGTGGTGCATTACTTTCTGAACGCCCCTTATATATATATATATATATATATATATATATATATATATATATATATATATATATATATATATATATATATATATATATATATATATATATATATATATATATATATATATATATATATATATATATATATATATATATATATATATATATATATATATAGATATACATCTATACATATATATATATATACATATACATATATATATATATATATATACATATATATACATATATATACATATATATACATATATATACATATACATATATATACATATACATATATATATATATATATATATATATATATATATACATATATGTATATATATGTATATATATATATATATATATATATATATATATATATATATATATATATATATATATATATATATATATATATATATATATATATATATATATATATATATATATATATATATATATATATATATATATATATATATATATATATATATATATATATATATATATATACATATATATACATATATATACATATATATACATATATATACATATATATACATATATATACATATATATACATATATATACATATATATATATATATATATATATATATATATATATATATATATATATATATATATATATATATATATATGTATATAATAATAATAATAATAAATTCTTTAAGCGCCAAACACGGCGCATAAGGCAGAAACCAGTGCTCTCCAGGTTGTTCGTTGTGACGCCACTCCTCTTAGCTCTTGCACATTATTTAGGCCCAACGTTCTTCCTTCTCTTATTATTGTTCTTCTGAGTGTTTCTTTTGGTCTTCCTTTTTTCCGCTTACCCTCAGGAACCCAAGTGAGCGCCTGTAGTGGTATTCTGTTGTTTTGCATTCGTAGGACATGACCGATATATGACCATCGTCTTTTCCTTATATAGTCGGAGACATATTTCTGCCTAGAGTCTTCTCTTATTTGTCGATTAGTCTTGAATTCTTTCCAACTGATGTTCATGAGTTTTCTAAGACATTTGTTCTCGAATGTATTCAGCTTGTTCTCCAATGATTTTGTTATTTTCCAACTCTCACAGCCGTATGTTAACACTGAGATAACATTTGAATTTAAACAGACGAAGCTTGGTATGTATATTCAATGATCGTAATTTCCAAATGTTAGATAATCTATTGAAGGCGCTAGCTGCCAAAGCAATTCTAGTATGGATTTCTCTTGTTGTGTCACCATCCTGAGTCATTTTACTGCCTAAATAATTGAAACTTTCAACTTTCTGTAGTTTTTCCCCGTTCAAGATGATATCAAAGGTCTCGTTAGAAAAGTTCATAGCTTTAGTTTTAGAGGCATTTATTTGGAGACCAATTTTAACCGAGAGATGACACAAATTATTTATTGCTTCTTGGGATTGTCTTGGTGTTGAACTTAAGAATGCTACATCATCTGCGAAATCCAGGTCCCCCAGGAATTTTCCATTTGTCCATTTTATACCCAATTGTTCATTGTGGGTATAGTTTCTCATAACCCAATCAATAGCTATTCCAAAAAGTAGTGGTGACATAATACAGCCTTGTTTCACCCCTGTTTCTACTGTAAACCATTCTGTATTCCCTTTATTTGTTCTAACACAACATCTTGCATTGTCATATAGCGCTTTGATTATATTCACATATTTTGTTGGAAAACCATAGATTGTAAGTATCTTCCACAATGATGGGCGGTGTAGACTATCAAAGGCTTTTTGAAAATCGACGAAGGTGATAATAAGTGGCGATTGCCTTTCCACTGATTCTTCTATAATTGTTCTTAGTGTGAATATTTGATCAATACATGATCGTTTCGGCCTGAAACCCGCTTGTTCTTCTCTGATCTTTTCGTCAGCATGCAATTTAAGTCTTTCTAACATCATGCAACATAATAATTTTCCAGGTACTGATAATAGAGATATACCACGCCAGTTATTACAGTCTGATAGATCACTATATATATATATATATATATATATATATATATATATATATATATATATATATATATATATATATATATTATATATATATATTATATATATATATATATATATATATATATATATATATATATAATATATATATATATATATATATATATATATATATATATATATATATATATTTATATATATATATATATATATATATATATATATATATATATATATATAATATATATATATATATATATATATATATATATATATATATATATATATATATATATATATATATATATATATATATATATATATATATATATATATATATATATATATATATATATATATGTATATGTATATATATATATATGAATGTGTAAAGTACGCGTTTGTTTCTTCAATGGGTTTTCTCGCTACGGTGCACGGCGCAATGTACCCTATAGACCGGATCTGCTGCTCCAAAGATTTGACAAAACAATGAAAAAGAAGGAGGCCAGAGCTGTGATAAAATTTCTGATGTTTCAGGGAAAAACACCTACAGAAATACACAGGGAGATGGAACCAGTGTTTCGTGATTCTTGTCCTTCATATACTTCGGTAAAAAACTGGTGTCAACAGTTTAAGTGCGGCCGCTCAAATGTTGCTGATCTGCAAAGATCTGGTAGACCAGCCTCAGAGTGCAACGAGGAAAATGCAACAAGAGTGAAGAAAATCATTGACCAGGATCGAAAAATGACAATTGTGGAGATAGCTAGTAGAGTAAAACTAAATGAAAGAACAGTTTATAGAATTTTACACAACAGACTGAACATGAGAAAAGTGTGTGCACGCTGGGTTCCGCGACTGTTGACACGTGAACAGAAGCAAACGAGGGTAAATTGCTGTCAACAGTTGCTCAAAAAGTGTCAGCCAAAAAAATTTTTGGAGACCATGGTGACAGTAGATGAGACTTGGGTACACCATTATGATCCCGAATCCAAAATTGCCAGCATGCAATGGAGAACCCCGGGCTCCCCAACACCTGTCAAGCCGAGGGCGGAGAAATCTGCAGGAAAAGTGATGCTGACAGTTTTTTGAGATGGCAAAGGTGTCCTTTTGAAAGATTATCTGCCTCGTGGCAACACAGTTAATGGACAGTACTATGCAGATCTTCTCACAACACTAAGAAAGGTTGTGACCAGGAAACAAAGGATAACGCGCACTCAAAATCTTCCTTTGCTGCAAGACAACGCGCCCTCTCACAAAGCACGGCTTGTGCAGCTAGCAGCCAACGATTTGAATATTGAAATTTTTCCACACCCACCATATTCTCCAGATTTGGCTCCATCAGACATTTTTCTATTCCCAAATCTTAAAAAACAGCTAAAAGGAAATCATTTTGACAGTGATGAAGAGGTTATACTGGCATGTGATGACTGGTTTAGTTTGAAAAATAGTGTGTTTTACTCCCAAGGTCTTTTCAAGGTCAAGCAGAGATGGCAGAAGTGTGTCAATTCAGACGGTGGATATATTGAAAAGGTATAAACACTACACAAAATTTCAGCTCTCTGTGACATGTCCTTCCTGGTCAGGCCCAAGACTTATGTCAATCCCCTTGTATATATATATATATATATATATATATATATATATATATATATATATATATATATATATATATATATATATATATATATATATATATATATATATATATATATATATATATATATATATATATATATATATATATATATATATATATATATATATATATATATATATATATATATATATATATATATATATATATATATATATATATATATATATATATATATATATATATATATATATATATATATATATATATATATATATATATATATATATATATATATATATATATATATATATATATATATATATATATATATATATATATATATATATATATATATATATATATATATATATATATATATATATATATATATATATATATATATATATATATATATATATATATATATATATATATATATATATATATATATACAAAAATATTTACCGAATCAATTTGAACTTACGTCACAAAACGTTTCTGTGTTATTCTGTTTATCTCACTGTCTATGTTCAAAAAAAATTTCATCATCTGATTCTTCTGTTTACTTGTTGTGTTCAACCGTTTGTGACTTTTATCACTTAACTTTGGATATAGTATTGGAATGATGAGCATCAATGCCTCAACCGGTAGATGCTAACACACCACTGTAGAGTCTTTACTGAACTGCCAGTGCAATATGGAAGCCAGCAAATAGGAGTGGTCCAGAATGTAGTGTTCCTTGTCCGTATGCAAGATAACACTGATGAATCTCACTTCCAAATTTTGACTTCTACAATATGAAACCCTCCGGTTGTCAGAATGCATTAGCTGGACACTGAATAAATCAAGGTAGGCTGCCAATAAGGCACATAAGAATGAAGTGTGCGACTTGCTCTGTCACCTTCTGTCCGCTGAGTAAACTAATTTTGTGCGTGTGTGTCGATTTCAAATTTGCCGCTGTTTATATAGGCGTAGGGCGATCGACCGATAGAACACTTACGTCATCCAGAACTTGGCTAAATTTTTCCATATAAGGAAGGGAAACCCGAGGCCTGTAAACAGTAAATAAATATTAGACAAACATAAAGGTATGTTTTTCAGGCACTCGTAAGAAATAAAGAAGTAGAACACTAGACAACAGAAAAACAACAGACGTGAGTGGCTTACCCAGGAGGCAGTGTTGTCGTACGGAAGGTCCGGGGTTCAAATCCTGGGTAAGTCACTCACGTCTGTTGTTTTTCTGTTGTCTAGTGTTCTACTTCTTTATTTCTAACGAGTGCCTGAAACACATACCTTTATGTTTGTCTAATATTTATTTACTAAATTTTTCCAGCCTCTAGAAAGCAGATTTTTGCAGTTTGTGCATTTTCCACTACACAAAACTTCTCCTTTTTCTTCAACTATAATCACTGTCACTTTCCTTTCTATCTCCTTTTATCCAGCTCATTTGTGGCTTTCTTTAGGTATAGGTTTTATTCCATTATGAGCTGTCTTCGATTTTATGAGAATTTCCAAAGTAAACAAAACGCGATTTTCACAACACGGTGACACGCATAATTGCAGTTATCGCAGTTTTTATCACATGCAATACAATTCCTACGATGTCCACACTTGCCTTCCATCCAGTGCCGTCTTAGGGCATGAGCACACTGGGCAGTGAGCAGGGGCCCCACGATTCTAGGGTCCCCATGCTAGGATGCTGCCATATTGTTCATAAGACATCTATTGCAGAGTGGCTAATTACTCGATCTCTCGAGCTGGAAAGGCCTGGGATTCAAATCAAACATGACGTAGGTAAGTTGACGAAATTTTTGTACCATTAAATTATAAATCTATAGGTTTAATTTTATTGACCGTTTACATTTTTATTCCCGTGGGTGGGTAGGGATGGTAGGGGCCCAGTGCATTGCTGTGCCCAGGGCCTACAATGCTGTTAAGACAGCCCTGCTTCCATCTGCCTCGGACTAAGGGTTTAGTGGAAATATGTTGTAATAATCCATTCCTGGAATAACTGGCTAATTCTAACCTTTGACTAGCACAGATTCCGATAGCTTGTTTCGCCATTGTGAATTTATGACGAGTCGGCTGCCAGGAATAGCTCGTTTCTGATTGGTTGGTTCTGATTCGCTTTCCAAGAATAATCACCAAGGCATTTTTCCACTTTATCACAATACCAAGATCATTTCGTGAAGAGCTCCGGTCTAGCCAGTGACTTTCAGAGATCAGACAGCAGTCCTTTTTCTGAGACAATTGTCAACACTAGAGAGATTGCCAAACGATTGAAGGACTGTATATCGTCAAAGTTCTCATTACCGCAAACGTTTTCATCAATACATCCTGGTCTTGGAGATAACCCACACAACACACCATACACCTAAATTGGACAGTCAATACATACCTGTGTATCATCATATAGTGGAGGAGCATTAAGAGACACATAGACAGTGTAGACTGGACATCAATGTGGTAACACTCAATATATCACGTCTTTACTTCACTCTTCACATAGTTTCATTCTCATAGTTAACTAACTACATTACTTATATCTCATGTGTGTGCGTGTGTGCGCGCGTGTGTGTGAGAATTATCTTTCATCGTCATCACTTTTTATTTCTCCACTAACCCTATATGTGTAAATATTTAATTAATAAATCCAATAACTGTTTGACAATTATCTAGTTCGTTAATAATGTATCACTAGTGCTGTCGGTGTTAAATGTTTTCATATAGGTAAAATTCTATATTTAGATGAGGTTGGGGGCTCTTTCTTTACAGGATCTGAGGACAGAAGCTAAGGTCGTGGGGATATAGAACACTCTCCATAATTTACTAGAAAACACTATCTAGTGGAGAGCATTCGCGTTCTCTTCTTCTTGTCCGTATCTCGAACAGGTCTCTTTCTGTCTTAACGAGCCAATTTCTGGAGACCTTCTTGTTAACATTCCATAAGCCATCCCCAGCGACAACTACTGTTGTAGTTGCACCAATATCAACTTACGACAATGAGCTTGGCAACCTTATCGTGTCAAACAAATTGATGCAGAAACCACCTATGTAGGAGCCTGTTGATGTTTTGCTGCATATTTCAAGCAATGAAGCCAAACTCAGTAGTGGTTCTATGCTCCGTGAGGAGCGAAAAGGAGAAAGAAAATACCTGTTCGCGATGTGCGTATGTTTGACAATGAGAATTCGCTTTGTAAAAATAACAGGTTGTTAATATTTCAAGAAATAAATTTGCGATGATGAGAAATTTAAAGTTGCAATGAGCATTGCATTTCTAAGGAAATAATCTTACTTTTATTCTACCTTCCTAATTGGAAGTTTGTGGGTGTGGATTTTCTTTAACCAGAATCTCCATATCAATGTCAATCGAACGATTTCGGATGCTAACTGCGGGCAGTAAACCATTGCTTTCCAGCGGACATTTTGAGTATAATCTCAGAAGTATTAATTATACCATATAATTTAAAAAATATTTTCTCATGAACGTGGGCCACAAAATAAGTTTACGTGGGCCACATTTGGCCCGAGGGACAGCAGTTGGACCACGCTGGGCTAGAGCGCTTCCCTATAGCGGCCAAGTTACCGGGTTATGAGAATCGAAACCAAGCAGCGCTATGCTTCAGTCTATCCAGCTGTAAATGCGCACAGGGATCTGGACTTGAGTTAAGGAAGGCAAACGGTAACGAAGAAGGGAACTAGTCACCCCATCTGATACAGTTGGATCTACTAAGGCGGTGTCTCTAACATTTCACTCCTCTACGACAGTATGGGACAACCTTAACCTTTTGTTCTTTTATAAACCTAGATAATATTTTTACTGAAAAAAAGAAAGTCTTATAGAACAACTGAAACAAGATATCTAAAAGCTAGTGCTGTGACGTACTAACTGTCACCACTGCTCAAACATCGGAGATATCAGTACTGAAAGTATTTATCAGACCAAAGGGTCTTTTATATTTGGACATGCGCCCTAATATAACCGACTAGGTTGAACGGGACGCGCCTCGCCAAAACGAGGCAAAACTTTATTTTTAAAAAGTACTGAAAGTAAGCAACAGCTCTAAATAGTATATTCTTACCAACTCTTTGCTATAATAGTCAAACATGGTCCTTAACCAAAGCACAAGAAATGAAAGTCACATCATGTGAAATGAGATGTTTAAGAAAAGTCATTACTGTTACCAGGAAATACACAGTGGCCGGGGTGCCTAAGTGGTATGGTGTCCGCCTCGAATTCTAAAGCTACCGGGTTCGACACCCAGTAGAGGGAATATAATTTGTGGAATTTTTTTTTTTCCGGACTACCCTTGGTCTCCTGGGTAGTGAGATCGTGTGCCTAGCCTTCTCGGATAAGGGCGAAAAAATAGGAGGTCCCGTGTGCAAGTTGCGCACGTTAAAAATTGCACGGCAGTTGGAAATCGTGAAGATTAAATTTAAAAATTAAAAACCTGCCCACCACAAAAATATATATACTGAAGCACATTAAAAACGCACCACTATTATATATACTGATGCCGAGAAGCTGGAAAGAAAAAGTGTGGGAATGGATGTTCCCCGTGTTTGTCATGAGGTAGAGAGCGAATGGCTGCTGGAAAGGAAAGTGCATGATTCAACCCACGGGTTTGTGTACAGACTACATGAAAACAAAGAAAGTTACACATGCAACACGATTCCCAACAGCTATGACCCTGAAAATGTGTACGCGTTGTGGCAGTATACTCGGTATAAAAAGGCCGTTGAGACAAAACATCCAGTACATGTGCTTGAAATGCCACGACTATCTGAAAACGACCGCCAACGAGCCATTGGTATGTTGGAGACCGGAATGAGCTCGCGGGCCATTGCCAGAAGGAGGAATTGCCACCACAGCACTATTGTACGTCTCAATGAACGTTACGGGACCACTGGCAGTGCCCGGGATAGACTTCGGAGTGGCTGTCGTGTGGTGTATCACTGGGGCAACTACTACAGTAGTTTTTGCCAGGAATAGTCTATGAGATATAGATATAAGGTCTCTAGAAATTGGCTCGTTAAGAAAGAATAAAGACCTATTCGAGATAGGGACAAGAAGACAGGAATGCGAATGCTTTCCACTAGACAGTGTTTTCTAATTAATTATGGAAAGAGTTCTGTTTCCCCACGACCTTAGCTTCTGCCCTTAGATCCCGTAAAGAAAAAGCCCCCAACCTCATCTGAGTAGAGAAAGGTTCCTATAGGTGAATATGTAACACCGACAGCACGAGTGGTACATTAACAAACTCTTGATAATGATCAACCGATCGTTGGGTTTATTAATGAAATATCCACACATATAGGGTTAGTAATGGTTAGAACGTGATGATGGTGAAAGACGATTCACACAAAACACACAGATGAGATAATAAAATTACAGTTAATTAAGCAATAGTTAATTAAGAATGAACTGGTGTAAAGTGAAATGATGATGTGATATGATACGTGTTACCAAAAAGGTGAGTACTCTACACAGTCCATGTGTCTCTAAATGCTTCTCCTAGATATGAGGATTCACATGTATGCATAAAATGTCCCAAGTTGTTATACGTTATGTCGAGTGGGGTATCTCTGAGCTGAGGACGTTCTGATGAATACTGTTGTCGTACGGAGAATGCTGACGAGATATCTATGTATATTCCTTCACTGTTTGAGTATATCTCTGTAGTGTTGATCAACAGTTAATAGCTGTCATATGAACAAAAGGTCTGTTGTCTAATCTCCCGACGGTACTGGTCAGACTGGATATCTTCACGAAATGTTAGTGATATGTAGACTCATAATCTTGCGTATGTAGTCGTGATTCATATACTTTCGAGTCTGCTTCATAAAATGCGCTTAAGAGTGTGTTGCACGTGGTATAAATATGCGATTCCTCTTTTGAGCTCTTTTGCTTGACTTCAGATAATAATGATCTTTCGAGTGAGTTGAATTTTATGATGACTCTGTATTGAACTTGTGATAACGATGTATTGAACTTGTGAGCAAGCAGTATATGGTGACGAAAAATGCTGCGTCCACCTTATGACTTGTGGGTGAGACAATATTCCTTTTTAATTGAGGAATGAAAGATGTCCTATGGCGAATTCTGCTAGCCAAATGTCCGTTTTTAATAACTTATTTCTGGTTAGACGTCAGACACGTTGCGTGTAGACTCAGACTTCTGATGAACTGAAGACACACAAAAGTCTTCGTAAGTTTTCACATTTAACATCACTGGTTGACTTGCATTTAAACTACTGCTCATTATTCATCTCTCTCTCTCTCTCTCTCTGAGTTCAATTCTAATGATGTTAAATATCTTGTGCATGAGAGTGTGTGCGCATGGGAGACTGTGATGATGATAAAGGTAAAATATGAACTATTAATTACCTCCTATCATCCTATCATCTTCTAGGAAAATCTTCTGATTTTATTAATCAGTTATGCCAAGAATTATTTGAAACTTTATCTTTCGCACATTTTAGCTGTGAGGTTAAAATAAACAAAATTAAGAAAATGTATTAATAAGTATAAGATCTACTAACCTTCTTTTCCCTTCGCAAAATCCTTTAAGAACACAATTAATCACAGAACTGAATTATCATCCACTCTGAATAAACACGTGTATTAGGCTATGCGTTTTTGGGTTTAATCTCTTCCTCACAAGGTAAAAAACTGGACTTCTACACTCTAGTAGATTATGCGGTATTATATATTTCTGGAAGTCACCTGGCCAAGCTGGGCATCCAATGTGGTAAACCAACGCTTGTCTGAACCGCGGTGAGACGTTTTCCCCTGGCCAATCTGGGCGTCCAATGTGGTGTCACAGAAATTACCGCATGCCCATGTTTGATTCGGATGACCATATGTGTTTTTACCTGATTTATCACGATGCAATGTGGGCTTCAAACGATAATGTCGGGCATGTGGACTCAATCAAAGGATTTTATTTCCCCCGATGAAAGAGCAAATGTGGTTCTCTAGATACCGGTTGCGAGTAATCACAACGATGAAATAACAAATATGGATCGCAAATGTTGCATGAAAGAGCAAATGTCGGAGAAAATACAATACGAAAGATGTAGGAAAAGATAGAGCAATAAGGCCTTTGCGCTCGTTTATCACAGTGGCCAACCACGAGTTACTACCCCTGCGCAAGATCGTCATATTGTGCAGAGTCACCTAAGGAATCGTTCTCTCCCGGCAAGTCAAACAGCAAGAGCAATAGTGGGTAGACGTGGGCAAGTCTCTCGAATGACAGTCATACGACGACTCAGAGATACAGGCCTTACTGCAAGATGACCTTATGTTGGACCAAACTTGACTCACAGACATCGTCAGCAGCGCCTGTAATGGGCAGAGCAAGATCTCAGATGGACTAGACTGCAGTGGAGTGCTGTCCTATTCATAGACGAGAGCAGATTCAACATATCCTTTGCTGGTGGACGTATGCGGATTTGGCGACGGTGTGTAGAGCGCTTTGCAGATTGCTGTGTTCGTCAGCACAACCGATTTGGAGGTTGCAGTATTCACATTTGGGGAGGATTCAGTTTTCACCATAGCTTGCCTCTTCACGTTTTCCGTGGAAATGTTAAAGCTGTGACATATCGATATGAGGTTCTGGACGCATTGGTTGCTCCTGGTGTTCACAAATTACCCAGACTTGCAGCTTCTCCAGGATAATAACGCACGTGCGCACACCGCATGCATTACGCAGCAATATCTACAGCAGCAGAACATTGTGACGATTGATTGGCCTGCCCTATCACCAGACATGTCCCCTATAGAACATCTGTGGGACGAGCTTGGACGCAGAGTCTACAGGCAAGGTTCTCCAGCTAATCTGCAACAGCTCGAAGCTGCTCTTACACGTGAATGGGACTTGATTCCCCGGAATTTCATTCAGAGACTTGTGCGTTCCATGCGGAGCCGCTGCCAAGCTTGTTTGCAAGCACACGGTGGACATACCAGATACTGAGGATAGTGTGAATGAATTTTTTTATTGGTTGCATTTTTGGTTTTTTCCCTTGCCTGCACCGAATGCAATGAATTTCATAACAATCAAATGTACAAATTAATGACCAGCATGGATTCATAACACCCGTGTGTTACCGGGGCCCGAAAGGGGAGCAAAGAATAGTAACACTGTCCCCTACCAAGCATGTCGTAAAAAGCGACTAAGGAGGGTTGGGCATGGGGCCGGTTACACCATCCTGTAAAAAAATTTTAAACCACAAAAAACTTCAACAAATATGGACAAGTCAAATAAAGAAAATAAAACACAGCCATCCAAGACAGGGGAAGGTCCTCTCGCGGGGAGGCGTATGATGCAACACAGAGAAAGCCGAAAGGAGTCTGTGTTGCTGACTAACCTTCTTTCTTCTAGGAGAACTTCCAGATTTGGCACCTGGAATGTTCGGACATTAAACGAACATGGGAAAGTGGCGCAAGTAGCAGCAGAAATGAGGGAATACAAAATCGAGGTTCTGGGAATGTGTGAAACAAAGTGGAAGGGGGTAGACAGGAAGAAACTCATCACAGGTGAATTGGTGCTGTCCTCAGGACATGAAGACGAAAGTTCACACCACAGTGAAGGGGTAGCTCTTATGTTATCTAAAGAAGCACAGAAAGCACTAATTGAATGGGAAGCTGTTGGACCCAGAATAATAACAGCTTCTTTCAAAACAGCTAAAAAGAAAATTCATGTAAATGTCATCCAATGTTATGCACCAACTAATGACAAAGAAGAGTCTGTGAAAGAAGCATTTTATACTAAACTACAGGAAATTATGGATAAAGTAAAAAGAAGAGACATCACAATTTTGATGGGTGACATGAATGCAAAGATAGGTACAGTCAACACTGGATTTGAAGAAGTCATGGGAAAACATGGGCTAGGAGTAATGAATGAAAATGGAGAGCTATTCGCAAACTTCTGTGCTTCATATCAACTGGCTATAGGAGGAAGCATGTTTCCACATAAGAGAATACACAAGGCAACATGGATATCACCAGACCATAGAACAGAAAATCAGATTGATCATATATGCATAAACAAGAAGTTTAGATCATCATTGCAGGATGTAAAGGTATATAGAGGAGCAGATGTGGCATCAGATCACCATCTTCTGATAGCCAAAGTAAAAATGAAACTCAAGAGATATGCAACAATGCAAAATTATAGACAACAGTTTAATGTAAGGCAGCTAAGAAATCAAGAAACGAGAGACAAATTTGCGGTCACAGTATCCAACAAATTCCAAGTGCTCCAACAGCTGGAAGATGTAGAGAATACAGAAGACTATTGGCAGCAGGTCAAAACAGTATGGAAGGAGACATGTGAAGAAATACTGGGGAAAAGGGAAAGACAACAAAAAGCATGGATAACAACAGAAACCATCAATAAGATAAAAGACAGAAAAAACAAGAAAGCAGAGTTAAACACAAGCAAAACTAGAAGCTCCAAAGCCAAGGCTCAAGAAGTGTACACAGAAGCAAACAAAGAAGTAAAAAAGAAGTATCAAAAGAGACAAGAGGAAGTATATTGAGGAGTTGGCAAGAGAGGCAGAAGATGCTGCAGCCAAAGGAAATATGAGAGAACTGTATAGCAGCACAAAGAAGCTAACAGTGGACAGAATATTTTGGGGACCTTCTCAATAGACCAGCTCCACAAAACCCGCCGGACATCCAGCCAGCAGAAGAAGAGCTACAAATTAACGGTGAAAGACCAACGAAGGAAGAAATAAAGAAAGCCATAAAGCTTCTAAGAGATGAAAAAGCGTCTGGACCTGATGGCATTCCAGCAGAGGCCATCAAAGCAGATATCGACACGGCTACAGAGATGTTATATAAATTACTTGGTAAAGTCTGGGAAAAGGAAGAGATACCAGCAGAATGGAAGGAAGGATATCTGGTTAAGTTGCCTAAGAAGGGAAATTTACAAGAGTGCACAAATTATAGAGGAATAATGTTACTATCAGTGACAGGAAAAGTATTAAACA
>JAMPIV010003399.1:0-144121 GCA_024509875.1 Oreohelix idahoensis | reverse complement strand
TCTTTAATCAAAAACTATGTAATAATCACCTGTTTCTCTATACTAATAACCATCATAAATAACCTCTGTCTGAAAAGATGCAATCATATTATAGATTAAAATAGTTTTCAAGAACCAAGTATATTATAAAAAACTGTTGTAAGATTTACATGTAAACGATAACAAAACAAAGACAAGGAAAAACAAAAATTATAAAAACAAAACGGAAAACGTTCCGCAGAATCAAATCAAATAAAGCTTAAACTAAATCTATCTGTTTCAAAGATTTCAATGATAACTGCTAAAAAATAAAACAAATGACTTCACTGTTATAAACAAAAATATGTATAGAAAGAAATGAATAGGAAGGAGAGGCGGACAAAAACATACAAATGAAATCAAACTAAAGAAAAAAAATAATGACAACAAACGACGATGAAGCACACTACGTATAGCTAAAGCAAAAATAGCAACAGTTGTCGCTAACAAATTTCCTTCCCTGTGGAAAATTGCATAGTTCCTACAGAAAACCTCTCAAAAGAACCTCTGTCAACGTGAAAATTCTAAAGGAGTCACCCCCCCAGACCCCTCCCCATACCCAAACAAATTACCCCACCCTACATACCACATGTAAACAAAAAATATGTAAACAAAGAATCGCATGTAATATGTAAATACACATAAAAAGACTGTGTAATAGAGGAAGGCTAAGTAGAGACACAAATAAAGGCACAGATTAACACATAAACGGGCACTTATCTTAAAGCACAATCCTCAAACACCTCGCAAATATGCAATGCAATGCGGTACAAACAGTAACAACCAATGGAAGACGATCCAACTGAGACACCGAACTAGACAAACAGGTAGTGGTCTCCAAAGTGTAGCACAAAACCATTCTCGACCTAGTTGAAACCGTAAAATCAACGTCGATATGATTGGTAGCCCAGCGTAAAATCGAACATCACAAGCAGCTGTGGGACCATGTAAGCAGTAAATGGCGTTGATCTGCTTACCACTTCGCTGCGTAGTTTGACACTCCACGATGTTATGTAGAAACACCCGCGAATCTGTTCTATTAGACGTTATAAACCAGATGTAGGCATGAAAACACAGTTTAGTTGACAGCCCCACGAATCTGGTCCACCAGATGGAAAAGTCTGTTTTTGTTCGTGTGAAATCTGGTATTGTGTATCGTGTTGCAGTGTCCCGTAGAGTGGGGCGTGTTGTTATCACCTGTACAGTTCAGTGTTGCGTGCATCTAGGTCACCAGCGTGAGGTGCTGCCAAAGTATAATGCAGACACTCACACACGAACAGCATACATGTTTCCCAGAGGTGTAGAACTCGTAGTTAGATGTTGAAGTGAGTAATGGTGTGTGTGTAGAAGCAGCTGGTCGTGAAAACGAAGTCATTTAGGCGCTTATTCGGGGACACGCAAACTCACTCCACCACAAGTAAAAGGCTTAAATGTGGTGAGCACCGATGACTTTTCTTCAAACGGTTATGACAGGTCTTACGCTGATAGACGACACAGTCACTTAAACCAGGATCATGGACATTTTCATATGTGGTAACGAATATAAACATCGAGCATCATCAATCTTGCATAGCTCATGTGTAAGATGCTAGTAAAGCTGGCTTGACAATCTACGTCAACTTTCATACTGTAGCTCAGGGCCCCTGACTAAGCGCGACAGGTAGACCTTTAACAAATACAGTTGCTTAATATCAAATTCTATGAACTTGCTATGTAAGTCAAGACTTCAACTGGCTTCACACGCCAGACACTTATTCTTCTGCTCAAAGATATCGGCCGTAATGTCGGGCCTCTCTAATAATTGGTGAACAACTGTGTATTCTTCAAAGGCAGGCATTATCATCCATGCCGAAATATACCGCCATCATGCGGGTTTCATAATAATATCTCTTTACTGGGCTTCTGTAAAGTAGCTAGACAAATAGTCTTAGTTGGCTATATCAAGCATACGTAATGGACTCTGGATCTCAAGGACTGTGAGCTCCACTCACAGGTTGATACTAAATGTTCTGCAATCTAGGCATAATAATAAAGTTACTTTTACCTTGGACAGAATCCGAGAAATACACAAATCACAACTGTCGTCATTCTTGACGAACAGAATAACTCTGGGGAGAACCACTGATATCACAGTTACACTGAAGACTATCTTTCCCCCAGACAATGCAGAGAAGAACAACGGACATCTTGTCCGGTCAGAACCCAGCTCATCACTCCTCACTGACGGAAGTCTCCGTTTTGCGCTCAAAAAGCTTTGCGCATGCGTAGACAGAACAGATCTGAGAACAGCTAACCCCCGACTTAAGACAGGTCAACAACTAAGAATAGACAAAGGGAAGATAACCCCAAATCAACCTGTCCGAGGGAGTTAACATACAGTTCTCTACCTTAGATCATCAAAAGTATTAAATAGATTTAGATCTTATGAAACCGTCAAAAACGACAGCAACACTACTTAGATAGAACAGACATGGTTAATAGGTTATTTAGATAGAGCAGACATGGGTAATAGGCTACTTAGATAGAGCAGACATGGAAAAGCGGCTACTTGGAGCAGACAATGATAATTATCATTGGCTACTTAGATAGAGCATACATAGGTAATCCGCAATATACATAGAGCAGCCACAGGTAATAGGCTGCTTAGATAGAGCAGACATAGGTAATATACTACTTAGAAAAAGCAGACATTGGTAATTTACTACTTATATAAAGCTCGCACAGGTAATAAGCTACTTAGATAGAATAGACATGGGTATGCAATTACCTAGAGCAGACATAAGTAATAGGCTACTTAGAACATACGTAGGTAAGCGGATACTTAGATAGAGAAGACATGGGTAATAGGCTACTTAGTTAGAGCAGGCATAAGTAATAGGCTACTTAGATAGAACAGACATAGGTAAGCGGCTATTTAGATAGAACAGACATTGCTAATAGGCTACAGATAGAACATATATGGGTAAGCGGCTACTTAGAGCAGACATCAGTAATAAGCTACTTAGATGGAACAGACATAGGTAAGCGGCTACTTAGATAGAACAGACATTGGTAATAGGCTACTTAGAAAGAACAAACATGGTGTGACGATATTGCCTTCCTTGCTTTGCAGTAGTGGTCCAACAGTGGCCAAAACTCAAGAGTATCTGTTATAGGCTTCAATGGAGTCTAATTTTACACAAGATTACTCTTGGCAGACATGTCGATAGAAGAGTAGTAAAGCTTCTATCACATGGGAGTCTTCGTAAAATATTCAGATAAGCGAAAACAATGCTGGCTGTCGCTAAGCACGTTAGATCTATAATCTGCCGACACTTTTATGACGAATTCAGCAATGGTTTATTCTAGCTCGTTTAGCCCCCACCGCTGAGTTATTCAGTGGAATTATTATTATAATATATTTAAAAATATGTATATAGAAGTTTAGAGTGCGGGTATAGTAACTTTGGCTGAGACAAACAAGTAGTACATTCAATAGGATTAAATCGAAGATAAATTTGTAAACATTACAAATAACAAAATTTAATAATCACTTTAAGTTTTTAACAGCTGGAAAATAAATTAAATAGTTATGGAAAAGTTTCACCACTTGAATGGGATTTAACTGAATAAAGGAGGTCACCTTCGCAGCAGATAATTTGCACTTACATACCAAAGGTAGTTTCTTCTACTGCTGGGTCAGTTTCTTTCATTCTGCTCTCGCTCGTCTCTGGTCAAAGTTTGTAGGGTGAAGCTCGTTTCCCAGGAAAGTCTAGGAGAGTCTTCAAAGCTGATCTGCCGTCTGAATGCGTAAACCGCTTGTCACTGCTTGTGCCAGAAATTGACCTTTCTGCTGGTACCACTAATAACTGCGATTAGAAATAGAAACGAAACGATCTTCTGAGTATGGCGTTCTCCCGCCACAGTTATGTGCTCCCACCCCCCTCTTCTCATTCTACTCTCGCTTACCAATCAGTTCAATCCGTACTGACGAACGTCCATCGGTTAGGCCAGAAGTAAACCTCCTTAATATTACGCATAGTGGTACCCTGGAGAACATGTTCCCCCGATGAAGATACATGAGCCGCTTTCATGATGGAAGGTCTTAATGGGAGAAGCACTACGAGTTGCTTCTCTTACCTCGTCCGTCGAAAAATAATCCCTTTCTCGTTGTGGAAAATTCCAATTGAACTATGGTTTATTTTGAGCTGACTATGTTTAGAAGGAAATGCCGAAATTGTCCTCTTTTCACACAACATGCCTAAGAAAAATTCACCGAATCTTTTGGCCGAATACCATCACCAACCAAGATCTGCTTACCCGGAGCAAGCAAGAGGACATGCACACCATCATAGCTGGCAAACGCTGGAGCTGGGTTGGCCATGTTCTCAGAAGTGACCCCGATGCCATCACATGAACAGCTATGCTTTGGACCCCGGAAGAAAAACGAAAGAGAGAGCCGACCAAAAACAACCTGGCGGAGGACTGTGGAGGCTGAGATGCAAAGACTGAACCAGTTGGGGCACTGTAACGAAGGATGGCCACCGACCGAGCAAAGTGGAATCAAAATGTTTTTGCCCTACAAGACGCCAATAATCGTGATGGCCACCGACTGCTTTGAGACGGTCGGGCAACTAAGATCAAAGAAGAGAAAATAATGTTTATCCATCTGCGCTAGTTGTAACTCTGCTTTACTACATAGAAATGTCGAGTTGAGGTACAAGTTAATCCAACTTTGGTTGTTGGTTACTCTGCTCAGACTCTTCTTCTGTAAGTTTCATCCTTCTGGTTGTCGGGCTATGGCTAACCGAGCAATCTCGCACAAACTGTCGAACGTCAAATGTCGCAAACACGCCAGAAATAATTCAGGGGAAATATGCTCTTACCAGATCATATGAACATTTTAATGGGATGGGGTAGGGTCAAATGCATTTCTTGCATGAGGCGGGTGCGAAATGGGAGTGGGACATCTAACTGCCTCTTATTCCCCACCCGTCTATATACCAAACCTTTCTCCCTGTAAAATGCTCTCTGAGGAGTATGAGAGTAATTACCGTACAACTGGGAAAAGCAAGTTCTTCGTGCCTGCTTCAGCTCTGAAATACTCAGACTGTGTAAAAATGACCACTCGGGGGCCGCTGAGGCTTGTCCTGGGTTCTCTATCATTTCCGTCGGCCTGGAGTCACCTGAGGGATCTCCAAGGTACACATATTTCCTCCCTAAAATTAGAGGTCACACAAAAGCGCATGTTCGTAAGTTTTGTCACACATAAGTAAGCGGCTACTTAGATAGTGCAGACATGAGTAATATTCTAGATATAGATCATACATAGCTAATAGGATACTGATAGAACATACATGGGTAAGCGACTAATTAGGATAGATGCCAGACATGGTAATAGGCCTACTTAGATAGAGGCAGACATCGGTAATAGGCTACTTAGATAGTGCAGACATGAGTAATATTCTATATATAGATCATACATAGCTAATAGGATACTGATAGAACATGCATGGGTAAGCGACTAATTAGATAGAGCAGGATGTCGACGAGGATGGGATTTTGAAGGTTCGGACCACTGCCCTTTCAGTAGATAGTATGTTGTAAAGTAAATGTGACAAAAACTTCCTTTCATCTCAGACCTGACTAAGATATTTTCTCATACTCTCTGTTGCTTCAAACGAATTTACCTTGGTAATAACAGTGAAGATGTCAAAGGTTGAACTTTATTAACAATGTTAGCAGTCTTTCAGAACAACATCTTCTGCAGCAACAAAAGGATTCAATATTCAAAACTGCAATTTTTCTTGTCTTCTTTATACTTGCTTTCCTTCAGCTATCCCAATATCCTATAATTCTTCAGTAGAAACTTCTTGTCTCTCTTCTATACTGACTGTTTATTGTTTTTGGTTTTTCTTTTCATAATGTCTCTTGGTATATTCTCACTAAGAGAAAACTGGCCCTGTACCGCCAGGGCTGTCACTTTGCCAAGATTTTCATCTATTATTCTTCTCGTGCTCAGGACCTGGTCCCTGCTGAGCTATAACACATGTTATTGAGATAGTACAAGTGTTCAACGTACCTGGGTTTTGTTCTCAAACGAAATACACTTTCTTTCGTTCACATACTATCATGTCCTCAACTAAAATACTATCACAATAAAATACTGCCGTACACCAAATTTATGTACAAAATGTACTGAGCGTTTTCTATACACTCTATTTCTCACAGCATAAATCTTGCTAATCATCTAAGATTGAGTATGTTTTCTCACACATCTATAACGTTGAGCGCGTTTCTCAAGTTTAACTTTAACACTTGGTAGGAGAAAACCCTTTTTCCTTCCTACGCATAGAGCGTCTCAAACCGACTTCTCTAAACAACCGCGTTCTCAATTTTCTTTGTTCCCCCTAAACTGTGTTCACGCATCTCAACTTTCCCGTGCGTACTTTTTTTTTTCCAACTCACTTCAAATCCGCAAGGGACACATAAATTCTTACATTATCCCCCTTTGATATGTTTTACCTTAACAGCGTACCCTCTTCTTAAGGCTTACTACAAATTCGTCATATGCTAATTTTGCTACACCATAATTGCTGACCCACTAAATCTACTTAACCATAATCCAGCACTTTTATCCATCAACCGAAATATTGTGGAGTTTCCTCCCTTACGACAAAGCCTTACTTCACTCATATCTATCTCCCTGCAACATGACAAATAATCTGTAACTACACTTATTTATATTTCCCAAACCATTTTTTCACACTCTTTTCGCTCCATCAAAACCAAACCACCGTTCACACGATCATCTCTCCCCCCCCCCCCCCCCCCCACCAAACCCCCCCCCCCCCCCCCCCCCCCCCCCCCCCCCCCCCCCCCCCTTACAAAAAATTTCTCTCACAGAGAAAATTTCCCGAAAAATCTCCACTCACTCTCGTTCCTTTCCCCTTCTTCTATTACGAACTCCGTCGCTCTCTTCATCAACATCTGGTGTCCCAATGAGACCCACCATTCTCCACTTCTAATCAACCTCACTCATCTTCCTGTCTACAATTTCCATTTTCATAGTATACATTTTCCATCATGGAAACTGTTTTAATATTATACATTTTACTGAATAACAACTCTTTTCATGTTACAACTTGTACATAATGGAACTCATTTCATAGTACACCATGTCGGTTTTTGCTCCTTTACTACCTCTTACTAGACCTTTCTAACTTCATTAGCCCATTTACCATCCCTTTTATCTCTGCTCCCAAGTTTATTTATCCCGCCTACGCGAATTACAAGTTTATGTATCCCGCCTTTGCGAATTATCTTGAAAGATTCCGCCTTATCTCATTAATCGTTCTTCTTAGTAGCATATCTCTTCTACGTTGTCTACATTCAAAGTTCTTCACATGACTCTGGCAACTGCCGAAAATTTTCTGCATCTTCCTCAACTCCGTTATATCCGCTCCCTTTAGACTATCACTTCTAATTATCCAATTTTTCTCTATATCTTCGCCATTTTTCTATGGCCCTCATCTACCGCCATATTCCCTATAGGTTTCTCCAATATGCTCCTTTAGTTATCTCGTAATTCTTTTTCCGTCTCTTCTCTGTGACTTCTCAATTTTCCCATTCTCTACGAGTCTCTCTCCCTTAATCTATGGTCTTCCTGCCTCTTTCCTCTTCTTTTCTACTACTGCAGTAGTCCATCGTTCGGACCTACTCAGCTCACTTTTATGTTCAGTGTAGAACGATTGCATCTAGCTTCCAAACAACTAGACTCTAGCTGCAATTTCTACTTCTCTCCTCTCCCTGCGTAACCGCTACTCTCGTTGCCCTCTCTGGAACTGTGCTTCCCACTTTCTCAACCACAAACTCCGTCCATCTCCCAACACCTCTCACCATCACTCTGCCCGTCCTCCGCCACGGCCTCCCAAGAAACCCCATTTGTCATTTATCTCCTTATTCTCAATATCTCTGCCGTCCTGCTTCTACGGCTTCAACATCTCAGTCTCCATATTACTCATAATACTTCATATCTCTCCATCTTTCTGCGTCCTGCTCCACGGCCTCTTCATAATCTCCACCCCCATATTACTCCGTACCTCCATACCTCATATTGCTCCATAACTGCCGTCCTCCTCCGCGGCCTCACCAAAATCTCAGTCTGCACTATTCCTGCCGTCGTCACCACGGCGTTTCACATAATTTCCGCATACTACCATGGCCTCTAATCTTACTTCTTACATCTCCTTCCCTCGTCTCCTCTACTGCAGTTACCCTATTGTCAGGTGTACCAGTTTACTTCTTAAGTGCGGTATGGACCAATCATACTTGTCTTTTTAAAGACTAGCAACCTCCGCCATCTTATCATTATCTATGCTACGCGTCCTCCCCCTCACAAGTCTTCTCCTCGCTCTCTATCTCACTTACATCATCATCTCAAACCATTTTCATCATCATGGCCTCCTTGGCTCTAAGCGTTTCCCAAACGCCAGTTTAATCATCTATTTTGAGTTTCCTCTTACTCTTCTGACTTCATCAACACTTTGCTTCCTCTCTACCTCTGTTTTATCTCGTTTATCTCCCGAGTTTCTCTCAACCTCCTTAACTTCTTACTTCGTCAACCGTTTTGCCTCGGTTTACCTCTATCTTCCATTTCTTCCCTTCTACGTACTCCCTGGGTTCTCTTCAGATACTTTACTCTTTAATTTGTCGCTACCTCGACTTGTACTCCTAGTATCTCTCATACTACTACTCCTATTTCTATCTCCCTTTCTAGCCTCTCGGCTCTTGGATCGGTACTCCCCTTCGATCCGTTATTTCCTCTTCTCTTCCTCCTTTCTAGCCTTTCACCCCGGCTCTTAGATCGGTATTTTCCTCGATCTGTATGTGTTCTATTTCTCTGTGTATCTAGTCCCTCTGGACTCTTAGATAGGTATTCCCGTCGGCCCGTATCTCTTCTATCCTCACTTCTATTTCTCAGCCTATCTCGGCTCTTGGATCGGAACTCCCTTCTATCCGTATCCCTCCTTCTTTTCTCTACTATTATCTCTCCTATTCTCCACGCTCTCTCTAGTCCTGAATCGGTATTCTCCTCGATTCATATGTCTCCTATTACTAGCTTCGGCTCTTGGAATCGTATTCTCTTCGACCCGTTTCCCTACTTGCCTCCATAGTATCTCTACTCTTAGATCGGTAGTCTCTTCGATATGTAAGTTCTAACTACTTTCATGTTTCTGAACTTCCTCTTTTCTGCTTCGCCATTTTCTATGGCTTCCTTTCTATCATCACCTGCCTAAGGTGCTGTGAACATCTTCCTTTTTCTCCGTGCATCTCTATTCATTTTCCTGTTTGCTTTCTAACTCTTCCAACTTCCTCTTATAATCTGCGCAAATTGGCAGTTAACTCTTCTATTTTTGTTCTGTCCATTATTTCTTTCTTCATCTTTGTTTTTCCCGACCTTCCCTGGTCGACCACTGTCTATTTCCCATTGGACCCGTTCCCTTGGTCTTTCTATCTTGTTCCTTTTGTTGTTACTTCTCTATTGACTATACGCTTCTCCTTTTTTAATTCTTCAAACTTCCTGTCAATATATTGAACCAATGCCTTATATCTTCCTTATTCTCCGGTGCGCCACTATTTCTTACCTTATTCTTCCCTCCTTAGGTTACTGACCTCTTCTACATGTCTCAACTTTGCCTAAAACGCCTTCTATAAACCGAGAATCGTCTGATGACGACGACCGCTGTCTCTTCTTACCTCTTATATTCCCTAACTCCATCTCTTCTGCGAATCTGAATCTTTTAGCTGATGTGTCCTCTATGTTCTGAGTTTGGGACTTGTACCACTTTGTTGTTTTAGTCTCTATCTGTTGTTCTATTTTGTTTCAATAAGCTGCTGCTCCTGTGCTCTTCGTTTCTTTGTTCTGCAGCTCTTGTTGTCTATACGGTGCATCTATTTCTGTTTCAACATTATTCCACTGTTTTCCTTATTCCTGTCGTGTCTTTCTAGAATCTCATTGTACTGTTTACTCTCTGTATCCTGCCATATCTTGTATCCTAAAATGTTTCTTCTGGCCTATATGTGCCCATCTCCTCTTGTTCCCTGTTTAAAATTTGGGGGGTTGGGGTTAACCGATCAGATGTTGTTTCCGGTTCTTGCATGGATTGTGTGGTTCTAGTTAACGATCTGTTACCGCGCTAGTGTTGGTCTACCGCCATCACTATCTTTGAAAAATCTCACTGGAAATAATATCTATCTCCTCGTCGCCTCTTGGGTCATTAGGACTAGACCCCTGTTGTGGCACCTTCTTATAGTTATACCCCAGTTATTCACTTGTAGGTATTGTTTCCATCCTATGTATCCCTATCCGTTCCTGTGTTTTGGTGTTGTGTCTCCTATCCGTGTTTTATATTGTGATAGTGTGTAATTGGGAATCCGTATTATCCTTCCTTTACTTCTGTTTTCTTTTTCCTGTTGTTGTCCACTTGCTGTGATGTTATTTTCATTTGATGTGTGAGTAACTTGATCCTGCACATTAACTATTGTCTGTCAGTGTTGACACATCTCTTCTTATTTCTGACTGCGTAGCAATCATGTTCATCCGATTTGTTTCTATTTCCCTTTTTTCTTTGTCGCTTGAATACTGTTCGGTCTCGACAGTTCCATGGTCTATGGCGTATTACTTTCTTTTGTTGTTACATTTTGATGGCAAAATCCTATTATCTTTCTCCAAGCTCTTACCGCTTCTATATTCATCTTCCAACCATTCTGCGTTTGTATTTGGCACTTCTGTTGGTTACCAACATTGATGTTGTTTATTTCTAATGGTTTTCCTCTCCTGATTTCTCCAACAAAATTCCTCACATCTATTATAGATCTTCTCCTATTCAAGCTGTCCCAATGTCCTAACTGATTGTTGCTGTTTAAAGTCGGGAATGTCCTGTTACTATTATTACATGTTCTATTTCTGTATTTTTTGACATGTTTGTTTTTGACGTTCTCCCTTGTCAAACCAATTCCTATGATGATGTACTTTTCCTTGACTTTTCCTTCTCTCCACCAATGACCATGTGATTGTCTACCACTGTATGTATTTTCATGTAATCTGTGTTCATCCGCAGTTGTGTTCCACCACCATCGATATACTGTTTGTTTCTTCCCTCGTCGTCACTTCCTCCAACTCCCGTATCGTAGCTGTCTGTGTGTTGTTGAACCCTTCTACTACCCTTTCTCACGTCAACCTCTCTCCTTACTGAGTGCTGCAGCTCTAGTGGCCTATAGTTACACACAAAGGCTTTATGTCCCAGCCTATTGCAAGCATAACACACGCTTTGCTTGCGGTCCACCTGTCTTGTCGTATAATACGTTTCTATTTCCTCTCCCTCGTCTTTCTATCCTTCTTTGTTGACGATGTCCTATCTCCATAGGTTCTTCCTGTGTTTCTTCACATGTGACTGTTCTACCAAGCCTGAGGTCCAATCTTCTTCTGGGGTTCTCTTCAGCTGCAGCCAGTGCAATGACCTGTGACAAGTTTTTGTGAGTCCTTCCTAAGGAGATGTAATTTAATTGGTATACCATTCAACCCATCTACGAATATGCCCACTAACTGTTTTTCCACCTCTTGTTGGTTATTTTGTTGTTCCCAAGAAAACGTCTTCAGCTAGGTTTAACAACCTGTCGTTGAACATTTGAATAGGTTCTCCTACTTGCTGTTGTATCTTCTTCAGCAGACTCCAGGCGTACGATGCATCCGTAATTTGGTGCATTATGTCCTTATTAGTTCTTTCCTAAACTCCTCCCATGTCTCATCTGGGAAAGTGTCAAACCTGCGTCTTATGAAATCTACTACTAACCCACCTGAGGAAAGATATGCAACTTGCTTGTACTCACCTTGGTCCATATTGACCGAAGTGCAATATCTGTGTATCTCGAGCAACCATTTTCTACATAAAGTAGGATTCCCTGCATATGGTGTTATGCTGTTCCGGATATTCTGGAACTTACTTTCATTTCTAATGGATGTCATAGCCTTAGCTACCTGCTCAAGAGCAGCCACATTGGGATCCAAACCCACCGTAAGTTGTTGTTGTTGCATCTTGTCTTGACCTGTAAGTGTTATTGTTAATAGAAACACCTGTAAAAAAAAAAAATTAATATAAATCTCTTGGTTGACCTGTTAGAGAATTATTAACCAGTATCTGTGTACAATACTTATAATTTTTATGAGTTACAAAAACAATTATCAATCTAATTCTCATAATTTAAACTGACTACATTAATAATTAACTTAATTTGTTTCTAAATGTTTCAGTGCTACATCATCTGTTTTTCTTGATTGGGATAAACACTTGCTCCTCCAGTATTTTAGAATTAACACAATTTTGTCTTATACGGCTGAGTACTTATTTTTTTTTGCGCGTTGGGCCTGTTGATTATTCAGATTGTTATCTCATGCATGCGGCTGCGTTCTGACGGTTGTCGGGTGATATAGTGAACTTGACCTTCGTGATGTATTGGCTAGACTTCGTTGTTCTTGATGTCGATTCCCTTGACTTCTGTTTTGTCTTGATTTGTTTTTTTTTCGCTCGCAGGATTCTTTCTTTCTGTTTTATCTCTTCTTAGTGAACTTGACCTTCTTTCTGTCTGTAGTCTTTTACATCTCTATCTTGCATAGGGCTGGTCAGGTGCACCAAAATAGTCTGTGACCGTTGTATGGCTAGATACGAAAATACTTGATGCAACCGTACCTAATATGTGATGCGCAAACTGACATCTGCGGGGAGGCTGCCTTGATTTATAAAAGTTTCTTGAACTATCATAGTGTAGGGCTGGTCACGCGCACCATGGATAGTCTGTCGACGAGGATGGGATTTTGAAGGTTCGGACCACTGCCCTTTTAGTAGATAGTATGTTGTAAGGTAAATGTGACAAACTTCCTTCTCTCAGACTGACTAAGATATTTTCTCATACTCTCTGTTGCTTCAAACGAATTTACCTTAGTAATAACAGTGAAGATGTCAAAGGTTGATCTTTATTAACAAGGTTAGCAGTCTTTCATAACAACAGCTTCTTCAGCAACAAACGTATTCAATATTCAAAACTGCAATTTCTTGTCTTCTTATTACTTGCTTTCTTCAGCTATCCCAATATCCTATAATTCTTCAGGTAGAAACTTCTTGTCTCTCTTCTATACTGACTGTTTATTGTATTTATGTTTTTCTTTTCATATGTCTCTTGGTATATCTCACTAAGAGAAAAACTGGCCTTACCGCCAGGGCTGTCACTTTGCCAAGATTTTCATCTATTATTCTTCTCTGCTCAGACCTGGTCTGCTGAGCTACACATGTTACTGATATATAAAAGTGTTCAACATACCTGGGTTTGTTCTCAAACGAAATACACTTTCTTTTCGTTCACATCTATCATGTCCTCAGAATAAAATACTATCACAATAAAATACTGCCGTACACCAAATTTATGGTACATAATGTACTGAGCGTTTTTTATACACTCTATTTCTCACAGCATAATTCTTGCTAATCATCTAAGACTGAGTATGTTTTCTCACACATCTATTACGCTGAGCGCGTTTCTCAAGTCTAACTTTAACACTTGGGAGAAAACCCTTTTTCCTTCCTACGCATAGCGCGTCTCAAACCCGACTGCTCTAAACAACCCCGTTCTCATTTTTCTTTGTTCCCCCTAAACTGTGTTCACGCATCTCAACTTTCCCGTGCGTACTTTTTTTCCAACTCACTCAAATCCGCAAGGGACATAAAACTTACATTATCCCCCTTTGAATGTTTTACCTGAACAGCGTACCCTCTTCTTTAAGGCTTACTACAAACTCGTCATATGCTAATTTTCTACACCATAATTGCTGACCCACTAAATCTACTTAACCATAATCCAGCACTTTTATTCATCAACCGAAATATGTGGAGTTTCCTCCCTTACGACAAAGCCTTACTTCACTCATCTTATCTCCCTGCAACAATGACAAATAATCTGTAACTAAACTTATTTATATTTCCCAAACCATTTTTTCACACTCTTTCGCTCCATCAAAACCAAACCACCGTTCACACAGACGTGGCTAATAGGCAACAGATAGAACAGACATGGGTAAACAGCTACTTAGATAGAACAGACATGGGTAATAGGATACAGATAGAACAGACATTGGTAATAGGATACAGATAGAACAGACATGGGTAATAGGCTTCTGATAGAACAGACATGGGTAATAGGCTTCTGATAGGAAATAGAACAGACATTGGGTAATAGGCTTCTGATTATACAGATAGAACAGACATTGGTAATAGGCTTCTGATAGAACAGACATGGATAATAGGATACAGATAGAACAGACATTGGTAATAGGCTTCTGAGAGAACAGACACGGGTAATATGATACAGATAGAACAGACATTGTTAATAGGCAACAGATAGAACATACATTGGTAATAGGCTTCTGATAGAACAGACATGAGTAATAGGCAACATATAGAACAGACATTGGCGTCTGATAGAATGTCACGAAGTGGGTTTACGACTAGAGGCTGTCTACGTATAGTGACAAGACACTAGTGTGAAGAAAGACTGAAAAGATAGATTTAGATGAAAATGATATTGAAATGTGAAAAAATTGAAACTATTGGCTCTGAGTGGTGAGAACCTAGATTTGACTCTTCCCTCGCCACTCCGGACGTCTTAGATCGCTATAGCTTGTACTACCTCTAACTACCCTAAGGGGATAAGGTTAACTTAAGATTCACATACATCACGATACAGACAACCGATAGCTACTGTACGTAAATAAAGTGACTGATCCAGACTACAATTAAATAAGTTTATTTACACACAGAAAAATCAAATACATGTCAAAGAAATAACGTGCTTGTATGCACACCTGGAAAATAATAACTACAGCATTTGAAAAATTGTCTCAAGGACACGGTCAAATCCGCCGCAAACTATTTGACTAACGAATTTAAAAATTTCGAGTAAACAGTTAAAAAGGGCACTACCCCAAACACACCCGCACTACCCTTCCCAATATTTATTAACGAACGCCGTAAAATTAACAACAAATCGTATCGTTACCTCGTTTTATAGTGACGATAAAATCGTAGCTGTAGGAGAAAATATGCCTAATCTGTGCTTTGAAATAAAACTTAAATAATTTATTTCTCGATAACTAAAGAGAATTAAAAGGAGAGAGATATCTTGAAATATAGGGTTGATATTGCTTAATATATTGACATAAAGATTTCCCCGTAAAAATATTATCTTGATATAGAAAATTTCAGTTCAGAAGAAGACGCCTTTAATTACAAAAAAATTACATAGATGAAAACAGTGAAGAATAATTAAAAGAAACCCATATAGGAAGATAGAGGACAGTTGTCTGTTTAATAATCACTTTCAATATTAAAAATCGACCCATTAATAACAAAGATATTATATAAATAAAGTTTAGACAGACGAGCGAACACATTTATAAACTGCAAAATGTGGTAGCTTGGGGAACAAGTTAAAATTTCTTAACGCGTTTTTGATTGGTTAAATGTGATGAGCATAGGGGCAATAAAATTAACATTTTTGCCGGCATAGTCCGCCATTTGAAAAATACATTTGCCAACTTGAGAACAGCGGGAGAGCAGTTATGACCAAGCTTTCACCGTCTGGACACTAAGCATTTCTGTGTACCCATTTAAGGCTAGTCAAGCTTATGCATATTGTGTGATATTCAAGGGTAAGGCAGAATAAGTTCATTTGTAAAATTTAATTAACATGTCGGCCACATAGTTTATTGTGCGCCATTTTCAAACTGCCCTTTGGGACTGATATGTGCCAACTTGAGTACAGCGGGAGAAGCATATGGAAAGCTGTTCACCGTATGGACACTAAGCATTTCTGTGATTTAATGCTAGTTCAAGATTTTGATTGCATATTTGTGTGATATTCTTACTTAAGTTTGAATAAGTTTCTTTGTAAAATTTAATTATGTCGGCCACATAGTTTATTGTGCGCCATTTTCAAGATACTGCCCTTATTGGTGACTGATGATTAACGTTTACGCCAGCCCTGGAATGCAGTTTTATTGTGAAATTGGGTCAAATGTGTTTGTAAAATTGCCATAACCTTTTACGACTGTAAGCCAACTAGAAAAGAAAAGTACCACAGTGTTTAATTGACATCTGAACACCATACCTAGAAGTTGAAAAGAAATAAATGACCAGTCACAGGATTTGAGCACCCCTACTGATAGTATGGAAGACAAGCAATGCTCCAGGGACAGAGGTCGTGAAGATATGTGTATCAGATGAGAATACACATCCCTGATTGTAGAAGATGAGTTAAGATCTGGTGCAAATGGTTAGCACACGGGTCTGACCCAGGTAAGCGTACTGTCAAGTAGTTGTGGAAGTATGATAAGACAGGCATTATAGTGGGACGAATGTTCCTTCTCCTTACAGGTCATATCACCACTTAAAAGTTTGTGCAACTTTCCTGGAGAAGACAGAAATTGTGGCAATGGACGCTCACAATACACGCTGAGCTACAGGCCGTCGCTTCTGTCAGAAGACAGCACTATCTGTGTGATATATAAAGTTGGGCGCACTAGTCTCAAACAGGATTAAGATAAGTCCCATTAGACGGGCATTGGAACGTTCATTCAAATAAATAAATTCAGAACCCACAACCTAGAATTCCTGACCTGGGGATGATGTAGAAAACAGATCTTCCAACAATAGTTAATACAAGTTCTAGTATAACAGAAAGACTGAGGTGCTCTAGAAAGTGACTTTTTAGTGATACAAGTCATGAACATTTTTTGTTACATATTTATTTCTATACTGTAAATAAAAAAGGAAACAACTTCCATTGAGTTTGATACTTCCTGTACAAAACATTGAGGTACAGGAAGAATTTAAAAAAAAAATATATATATATATATATATATATATATATCTGTATATATATAACTAAATTTACAAACAGTCTTACTTCATTAAATTTATTAAGTTACAGTTCTGTTTTGTCATTTACCATACAACATCATAATAACTGCATTACCCTAGACACTTGCCATATACACACTTTCACAGATTCTTTAGTCAGGTGAGATCTCTAGAGGTGACAGTTAGGGACCCAGAGACTTACCACAGAATCATTCTTTACTCTGGGAACTTGCATAGTCTGACCTCACCTTGATTGTCTATACACCCTTACTCTGTTCAGAGAAAGGGGTATTACTCATAAGACCAGTCTCTTCTCTGGCACTATTCTAGTGTCATCTGACACATCTAATTGTCCAAGGGAATCTATATTCTATACTCTAAAACCTCTTACCACACCCCATTGAAAGAAAGGATCGGGAATACTGCTTAGCCCTCTACTGCTTAATGAAACAAAAATGGTCAAGATTTATTTAATTCCCGAAAATACGTCTATGTGTACACAATATCTTTAAAAAGAAGAACGCTGGTGCAAATCTGAACTAGGCTCTGTCGTCCTCCCTCTAGAAAATGCTGCAACAATTCTCTACACAACAATATTAAACTTGACTACTATTCTTAGAGAAGAACCAAAGTGCAGATAAAATAAAACTCCATCGTAATCCTTCCTTCTGAAAAAACGAAATAAATAGGAGAACAAACATGGGGTGGATTACCTGTAATTCCTCCTAGAAATAATGATAAGAATGCAGGGAGAAAAGACATGGGCCATTTGAAAGACAGAATCTCAGTACTTCATCACATAGAACAGACATGGGTAATAGGCAACAGATAGAACAGACATTGGTAATAGGCAACAGATAGATCAGACATTGGTAATAGGCTTCTGATAGAGCAGACATGGGTAATAGGCAACAGATAGAACAGAAATTGGTAATAGGCTTCTGATAGAACAGACTTGGTTAATAGGATACAGATAGAACAGACATTGGTAATAGGCAACAGATAGAACAGACATTGGTAATAGGCTTCTGATAGAACAGACATGGGTTATAGGCAACAGATAGAACAGACATTGGTAATAGGCTTCTGATAGAACAGACATGGGTAATAGGCAACAGATAGAACAGACATTGGTAATAGGCAACAGATAGAACAGACATTGGTAATAGGCTTCTGATAGAACAGACATGGGTTATAGGCAACAGATAGAACAGACATTGGTAATAGGCTTCTGATAGAACAGACATGGGTAATAGGCAACAGATAGAACAGACATTGGTAATAGGCAACAGATAGAACAGACATTGGTAATAGGCAACAGATAGAACATACATTGGTAATAGGCTTCTGATAGAACAGACATGGGTAATAGGATACAGATAGAACAGACATTGGTAATAGGCAACAGATAGAACGGACATTGGTAATAGGCTTCTGATAGAACAGACATTGGTAATAGGCTTCTAATAGAACAGACATAGGTAATAGGCAACAGATAGAACAGACATTGGTAATAGGCAACAGATAGAACAGACATTGGTAATAGGCTTCTGATAGAACAGACATGGGTAATAGGATACAGATAGAACAGACATTGGTAATAGGCAACAGATAGAACATATATGAGTAACCGACTACTTAGATAGAGCTGACATGGGTAATAGGCTACTTAGATAGAGTAGACATGGATAAGCGACTACTTAAGGCAGACATGGGAATTGTCTACTTAGATAGAGCAGCCATAGGTAATATGCTACTTAGAAAGAGCAGATATAGGTAATACGCTACTTTTGATAGAGCAGACATGGATAAGCGGCTACTTACATAGAGCAGACATGGGTATTGGGTTAACTGTTTAAAGCAGACATTTGTAATGCGCTACATAGACAGAGTAGATATCGGTAGTAAGCTGCCACTGTTCTGTTGACATAGGTAAACATCTACTTGACACACACAGTTAGGCATTAGGGGCTACATAGAGAGAGCAGACATTTGTAAAGATCTACTAAGAATAAGCACGGGTAAGAGTTTCTCTAGAAGACATTGTAGCCATGTGTAGTGAACTGTCTAACTCAGTTGTTCCCTAAATCGCCCACATGATAGTGTTGGGAGGATTCAAACGGGGCGATAAAGAAATAGTGGACGTTCAGTAGTAAGGACAAAGATGGTTTGTCAGGCTAAAATCAACAGTATTACTTAATATAACACTTATATCTAAAATAAAAAGAAAAGGTTGGAATATACACGATCCTGATATGAGGGCTCAAAAAAAGAAAGTGCCTGATTAACCCCAACATACCCCACCTCCCTAACGTAGCTCATCCCAGTTTCTTATACACGTTATAACAGAGGTTCCCAGCATGGAATGCCCGTACCAGAGTGTGTGAGAAATTGTGTAAAGGAGTACTGGGTATATTTGGTATGTAATAACACTATCATGTTCAAATAGTGCATAGCATTGTTAATGAGAAAAGGTTGTGCTGAATTACTAGTGTACTCTCTTATTCAATTGGTAAAAGTTGGTTAAACTGGATTACGTAATTAAATTTTATTTTAATGAATTACATTTATAAGGAAGCATGTATGTAGTTTTATATTAGAATTAAAAAGAAAACAACAATTAGTTGTTGTGGCCGGTCTAGAAGATTAGTCCATAATTAATGAAAAATGAATATAAACATATCGAGATGTAGTTAAAGGGAAGTAACATTATTTATTAAACAGTAGGGGCAAAAGTTCCCTCCTCTTGAGTCAAAGCTATAGTCCTCTAGATCAGTGGTTGCCAACTTATTTTACATCTAATAACCACTTTTCCAACTACATAAAAGTTGCCGACCACTAGCTTATATCTAATATTGCAATGCTTTTTTCAATAGATGAATAGATCTACTATATTCAATAAGACACTTTGTTCATTATTTGCCAGATTACAAGGAAATTCTAAGGTAATAGGTTAGTGCACTGGCTTCCTAACGCAGTGGTCTGTGGTTCGATCCACAGATGAGGTGGGATTTTGTTAGGCCACAAACGGCTCCTGAGTCGACCCAGCCCAAAATGGGTACCAGAGCAACTAAGGGAAGATTAAGGCGGCCGGCGTGATGCTGACCACATCACCAGTAGTGTGCCGACGGTCAAGAAAATATGGGCCTAACACCATATTCCCAATATGCCTCAATGGGCGTGTAACGTGATCCTTTACCTTTACCTAAGGTAATAGTAATGTAATAGTAAACTTATGGCTGTAATAGCCGTCATTGTCATATCACTTCTAGTTTATATTCCGATGGCGCAATGACGGTTATAACCGCAACCCAATGAAAGTTCTATAAATTAATGAACCAAAATTAGGATTTTGAATGCAGAAATGGTAAAATTATGCTTTCATTGTTCCAACAAGTTTGTAAGTTCATACTGCATTTTTTTGTTTAATTTACATCCTCAGTGTCCGTCAAAGTGTTAACAAAGTTTTGCATATATAATATACGATTACTAAAAACGTAGGCAGGACCAGAGCAAAATCAAAGCACTTAATGCCAAATCGATAAACAGCCGTGGACCACCTGATAATGTGCCACGAACCATACGTGGTCCACGGAAAAGAGGTTGGGAACCACTGCTCTAGATTATGCTCATTTGTGTGATTAGGAGGTAAAGATTACAGTAGAAGAGATTACATTAGTCTATTCTGCGTCTGGCAACACTATGCCTTCACTCTATTATCTATGTTTTATCGTGCCTTCTATTCTTCTCTTGTAACGAAATTATTATTTGTTTTCATTACATATACACATAAAGAGAGGCAGAGGTAGACCAAAAAATACATGGAGAAGAGAACTAGATACAGAAGTGAAAATTATGAAACTTGGACAAATCTTGAGCAGATATCACGTGACATGAGGACTTGACATGTGATTGTTGAAGGCCTATGTTGCCTGGGTAGCTAATGGGTATTGATTGATTGATTGACATAACTAGTGAAGATCAATAACTTTCTTCTTAGTGTTATTCAGATAGTGTTTTGTTTATTTGTACTTTCGTAGCATTCTTCAATTTATTATCACAGCCTTCCACAAAATTTGTAACATTCTTATACAACAATATATCTGCTGGGCGTGTGTTAAATAACAAAACCTGTTGACAGTGATAGGGATATTTTGAATATCATCTTCATATGTCCCGTTGTACTCCGAGAAGTTCCCGGGTCTCTATAAGTATACAGAGAAAGATTAGGACAATGCTCTCTCTGGCTATTGTATAACAGGCAAAAATATGAGGTTGTGGATGTAGTCACTACTTAAATCAGACCTAATTGTCTTTTATATTTGACCATGCGCCCTAATATAACCGACTAGGTTGAACGTGCGCGCCTCGTCAAAACAAGGCATAATTTTATTTATTTATTTGTAAATGAGGTTGTGGATAATTCTGACAACTTCATCACGTAAAATAAATTTCTTTTGCAACCACTGCTGCAAGAGCGTATTAACTCTTTGACTCAGGAACAACTCTCAGAGCGTAATTCAGACTTGACACTCGTGCCAAAACATCTCTCTGAGCGTTGTTTTTGGTCTAATTCAATTAAAATTACGGCACACGGTGGAAAATAATTGCGGAGTGAAAGAGTTAAGGCTTTGGTGCTAGCTTCCTTCACGGGGAGAAAGCTGCAGTGGTGACTTGGTTCTCCGTAGAGAGAAGTCGTAAAAATTATGAGGATGACAGAATGATGAAAGGACTCTTTACTATTTCAGATATGACAGGAAGTAAGGGAAATGAAATCACAACAGCATGGATTACATTTTTTCTGTATTGTTTCTGTTTGCTATCTTTTATGTAATGTCATCTTTTATACACATACATATACAAACAAATATTAATTTGTTGTTACCTTTACATATACAAACAGGTACTGGATTCGTGTAACAAAGAAGGAATGTTGATACCGGACATCCTTTGACCACAGTATGGCTACATTGAATATCTTTTGTGATCTCTCAAAATAAAGACATTGAAAAAAAGCTTATATCAGATTCTTAATTTTTTGCTTGTTTTATTCGTGTAATGTCATCACTACTGCGATTGACCCCGTTGTAGTAGCTACGTGTCAAAGATTCCCGAGAAAAGTTGTGCTCATGTGAATTCGAAACATACTGAAGTGGAAACAGAAATCTTATGTTGTGATGTGTAACTTCCTTCTAAACTGGTTATGCAGTATAGATTAGTTCTTTATTTGTACCACTTTTTTGAGCGGTCGTCCTTAGTAGGATCGTTTTGTCGCTACATAGATTGTGTCCGCTTTTGTTATCTCGATAGAAGAGTTATATTAGCTATTTACTGTCACCTTAGTGATATAGACATAAAGTAAAGGGGCAGAAGTAAAGGATCCAATTACACGCCCATTGAGACATACTGGGATTATGGTGTTAGGCCCATACTTACTTGACCATCAGCACACTAAGGGAAATGCGGTCAGCATCACGCCGGCTGCTTTAACCTTCTCAGAGTTTCTCTGAGTACATAATTCATGAGGCTGGGTCGACCGCGGAGCCGTTTGCCGTCTAAACAATTTCACCTCAACTTGGGATCGAACCATGGGCCACCGAGCTAGGAAGCCAGTGCACTAACATCTGTGCTACCGCGGCTATATAGACATCAGGCAAGAATGAAACACCACTCCCATGTGATCACAACATAGATGGGTCGATATTTATAGTCTTATTAGAAGACTGACACTAATTGTTTACAATCACCTTATTGATATATGCAGGAGATAAGAGAGAAACACGAAGAAATCAGGTGTTGTGTAAAAATAACCTTAATCATCGTCTACAAAGACGACAGAACATAACACGGTTGGGACATCTCGTCAGCAGGAACGACATCGGCTGCCAGCACAGACCTTAGCAGCAAATGACAATTGGATGAACAAATGAAAAAGAATGAGCAATTAGACATTGTTAATCTGTGTAGTTTGGGGGGGGGAGAGGGGAGGGGGGTAGGGCGGGGATCTGATGAGACGAAGAAAAGGACTAATGACCTATCAGATATATCGTACAAGGTAACTAATATAAGGTTATGAATGGAGCTTCCAACCTGATCAGGTAAATCACATTGCTGCAGAAATAACCACACAAACATGAGAATACAATATGACTAACTGCACTGTTGGTGTCATGCTCTATAAGGACCAAAAATGATATTAAATGAATGAATTGAATGCATCTGTGTGATGTGTTGTCATCTGTGTGATGTGTGGTCATCTGTGTGATGTGTTATCAAAGCGGAACTCCCTCGCAAGATCGATATTTATTTTTTCCTCTGTCTTGTTATGAAGTGTTTGTGTGCGTGCATATGTGTGTGACGTAGTAGTGTGTCGTGGTTAATGTGTCCAAAATAATGTTATTTATTTATGTCGTTGGTCGGAACAAAAATCGTTAGTTCTCTTAGCTCTTCTAACACAGAACAAAACTCAACGATTTCTGGACACGGGTACAAACATTAGCAGCTCCTTTTTAAATGCCTGTTATCTTCATTTGTAATGAAGGCCTTCACTATTCTCCCAAGTTTCCTATTTGACTCTCGCGTTCTCTTCATTCCCTGACGAAGGCTTTGTGGCCACAACGGTGGTTATTGTCTTTCTATTTTGTCCTAGTAAGAAGAATCACCTTTTAGGAAATTTTTCCATTTTCATCCACTAGTGCATAACCACACTTTCCTGTCCGTTACCATATGTTTAGATACCATGTTCTTTGTATCTTAAATCTGTCAGAACTTTTAATCCATTTTACAAAGGCAGTATGCATGAAGGCATATCTAGAGTCATCCTTATATGACCACCAGATAGGCACAATGATAAAGTATTTAAATACGGAAATAGCCTCTGTCTGTGAGGCTAATTACTACCTAATAAAATCTTGAAATTTTCCACACACTGATTCCCCCCTGTGGTGAAACCTGTTGAGAACCCAGCAATGCACACTAAGCTTGGAGGAGTCACCTGAGACCCAGACGTAACTCTGGCCTTTTACCTGGTTGGCAGCATGCAGGAGGATCTCACTATAGGCCCACGATGGACAAGGAAAGCTGAGAGGTGATTCTGTGCAGGACATGACAGTTCCTTGGGAGTGCCCAGCACCAGAGCACATTATTTTAGCTCTGTTTATTTGAAGAGTCCCCTTGGATGACGTGGAATTTATAGTATGTCACAGAATTATCACTCCTAACCTGGGACCAGATTTGATGATCCTTTAAATGCCAGCTAAGCTGGATAAACTGCGGCTCATGATTTCAGCTTTGCATAATTCGAAATAGCAGAAAAGCCATATGAAAAGGTTAGATCTATAGTCTAGATAATACCAAGGAATCTTAAACTTGGTATTGGCTGCAAAAGAGCAAGAAGCTCAGCAGTCCCAGTTAAAAACAACAACAAAGATTGACATAAAATTGAGCTTTATTTTTTTTTTATGTTGAGGAATGTGTTTTTTTTTTTTGTTGGTACACGCGAAGCACAGATTTTCGTCAAACTAAAGCCAAACCTTCCTAATCTGGGCTATCCGTTTTCGGTTTTTTTTTTTTTTTTTGGTCATCTTTATGAATATGTCTAATTTCCATCCATGTATGTTTTAATTTCATAATTTCTCATTCTTTAGTAATTATGAACCAGAGATTTTCTTGTTATGCAATGAAGTGATTTTCTTAGCGCGTGTCCTATCGAACACCAGCGTCTTGAACTCACATCTTACTCCACTGATGTGTGTCTCCTTCTTTCAAACAGTGTCAGGTTATGATGTTCGCATGCACAGGCACCAACACAAATGGGCTGTATTCTGAAAAATGTGTTGTTGTTTTTTGTTTTTTAAAATGTTTGCCGTGACAATTTATCCTGCATTAATGCTACAAAACCAAATGAGATCTGCATTTTTCTTTCTTGAAGTGGTGTGACAATGACACCAGTGTGAAACTAATGAGATGAGCCAGGCAAGTACCAGTGTAACAAGAGATGAGAAGAAGGATCTAGAGATAGATATGAAACACATTTATAAAACCTGTTAATAGCATTACTAGGCAGTCTTTGATTTGAAATCTCCAGAGTAAGAGATATAGAGGGAAATCAATATCACACGTGATGAAGAAAACTACAGACAGACGTGAAGGGGATGATGAAAACATGGAAAAGCCTTAAGCTGATGGCACAGGAAATAGAGTCTTGGGATACGTCTGCTGAAGACCTTTACTCCATGAAGAGCTGAAAGAACGAAAGAATGAACTTTATTTTCATAGGATTGAGAATCGGACAGAGTGGTCCGTCAAACATTAGTAGTATTAGAGAGACCGCAGTCAGCGACTTATAGCTTGACTGCCTGCGTCAGGACCAGCGAACCAGAGCTGGTCAAGACCGTGCTCCACCTCCACGTGGTGGTCCTGGAAACAGTCTGCAGCAGTGCAGGCTGGCTGAGCGAGCACGGATCGCAATGGGAAGGCAAACCCGGTCCTAAAAAATGCCGTGCTGAAGTCGGATGTGTCGACCGAAAGGTGCAGATATCACAGCTACGTTGTAAACAGACACAACGCAACCACCGTCCTTTTCAGGGCGAACGAAGAAGAAGAAGAAGAAAGAAGTATGTCATGGAGGAAACAGGTATTATTCCGGCGGAGCGCTGTGGCGGGGCGTGACTTTTTATATAAGGAAAATGTGGCGGAGCGCTGTGGCGGGGCATGACTTTTATATAAGCGCATTCAGGAGGCGCGCAGGAGGTGGGCCAGGAGGCGCATGCCTTTTATATAGCGATATATTAGTTCGCTAATGGTATTGTTTATTTAGATAACAAGAAGTTTCTATATTTAGACGATATATTTAGACAACAGTTAAACGATATTTATATACATATAATAGGAAGAGTTTTAGACAACAGTTAGACATATTGAGACGATAGTTATACGATTTTACAACAGTTATACGATATTTATATACATATAATAGGAAGACTTTTAGAGACAACAGTTAGACATATTTAGACATATATATTTTACAATAGTTATACGAACAGTTAGACGATATATTTAGACAACAGTTATATATATATAGGTAACAAAATAAATTTTAGTTAATATAGTTTATTTTTCTCAAATAATATCAAGCTAAAGCACAAGTCTCAGTCGTTTGGTAGGTTTCTTCTGCTTCTTCGGTGGTGGATTAGAGACATCGGCCCGGTGGTTGTCTGTGGTGGGAGCTGACGTACAAGGGTTAGGAAACCAACTCGGTTCTAGTGATATTGGACAACTAGACTTCATATAGTCGACAAACGGGTTACTGGAGGAGGTAGTAGGCGTCTGCTTCAACTTCGGTGGTAGATTAGAGATATCGGCCAGGTGGTTGTCTGTGGTGGGAGCTGTTGTACAAGGGTTAGGAAACCAACTCGGTTCTGGGGAAATCGGTTGGTAACAGCTGGACTTGATGTAGTCGTCAAATGTGTTACTGGTACAAGTAGGATAGGTATCCGTGCGTGGTGACTGTAGTCGGTCAAATTCGGCGAGGATTTCACCTTGTAACGTCAACAAATGTTCAAACTCGGATCGAGTTCATGTAATACCGGTTTTGGTAGGAAACTTGAGGTAGGATTCACCAAAATATTTTCGCACGTGGAGTAAAAGTTGGCCTCGGTAAACACATACAGACGCGGCCTTCAGACCACTAGCGAAAGGTTTAAGAATTTCATCACAGCTTTTGATGAAGACCCAGTTGTTGGGAGTAGTCATCTTCAATGAGGTGTAAGTATCTGTCGTTATCACACCACTGCGTTAGCAAAGTATGAGTGTCTGGGTCTTCCAAGTGTCTGTTTATATGGAGGAATACCAGTTCAATCTGGTTTTTGAAACGTAGCCAATCTTGTGCTACCCAGGGCGTGATTAGTTGAAAAACTAATCGATCGTTGACGCTGTGACTAGATTCGTGTTAGCCAGGGCGTGATTCGTCGAAAAATCTAATCGATAGTTGACGCGGTGTCGATGTGACAAGACTTGCTGCGTGCTGGGATTGTAAGTGTATGACTCATGGACGTATTGGCGTGAGGAAAAATCCGATAACAGGGCGGGCAAAGTCTTATAGAGGGAAAATACACACACGTGTCTATTGATCTCTTCTTTTGTCTATGAACGAAAAGCAGTCTTGTGGTTCGCTAGCCAGGGTCTGAATAATCGAAAAATTAAACGATCGTTGGTGTGTTGTCTAGCCGAAAAGGGTAGTAGGACCCGCTGCATAGTACCACCGCAAACTTTGATCAAGATGAAGTAAATGGCGTAGAGGCCACAAACGTTGGTAACTACGTCTTGTAAATGTCTAGCGTTGTAGTTAAAAGGTCGGGTAGAGTTATTTTATTCTTTTAAAATAAGATGAAATGTCCAGTTAAAACACAAGTCTCAGCCGCTTGGTAGGTTTCTTTTTCTTTGGTGGTAGATTAGAGACATCGACCAGGTGGTTGTCTGTGGTGGGAGCTGACGTACAAGGGTTGGTGTTAGGAAACCAACTCGGTTCTGGGGATATCGATAGTTGATGGGTTGTCGATGTCAAAATTTCTGTGTGTTGGGATTGAAAGTGTGTGACTCATGAACGTATTGGCGTGAGGAAAAAGACAACAGCAAATATCCGATAAAATGGCGGGCAAAAGGATTATAGAGGAAAATACACACAAAAAAGTTATATAGAGGAGAATGATTAGCTTCTTTTTATGACCATGTCGCTTGGTGGTGTGTTCTAGTCTGGTTGATGATGTTGTCGAGTCGCGCGGCGGTGAATATACCGCAAAAGGGTTCTCCTTATTACCTCTAGGGTTAGGTCGACGATATCCTCATGTGAGAGCACCCGTAGGAGGACGTCCTCTAGTTGCATATTTACTAGATCAGCGATAGATGTTGTCAGGCAGGAATGGGCTTCCTGTTTAGGCTGTTCATCTACACACCCATGACAGTACTTAAACCGATTCTCACGGAGGTAAATTAAGATGGAGTTTAGAATGGTCCGACGTTGCGAAGGCATCTGTAAAAAATGAAAAAGAAAAAAGTTACTATAAAAATAGGTGTATATAGCTTTAGTTAAACAGGACACTGGACTGCAGATACGGAGCGAAGGATTCAGGCTTTCGAGCATAAATGTTATAGAAGAATTCTGCGCATGTCTATGTTAGAGAGAAGATAAACACCTATGCAGGCCACCAAGAACTCCGACGTTGCGAAGGCATCTGTAAAAAATGAAAAAGAAAAAAGTTACTATAAAAATAGGTGTATATAGCTTTAGTTAAACAGGACAGAGGATATGACAGGGAATGTTAGTTGTTGGGTGAATGTAATTACATATTGATGTATACGGGATAGATGTTTCTTAATTATTTTATATCACAACTAATAGAGATACTCAGGTCAATACCCATTTAGTGGTATGTAAGACACCCCAGCACACAACCGTAGACTCCAACATAAAAAATAATGTCAAACGCTGGACAAGGTCAAATAGACAGTGTTATTGAACACAACCGTAGAGATATATATCACAGGTAGATTAGATTTTGGGGAAACTAGACAAACCCTTAGTGTTGCAGTCTGTAACTAAAACAATAACGAGCCTATTTTCCTTCGTTTTTTAATAAAATTCAAAAACACACGTGTTTTCTTTTACCCTCCCTAGTTTTGGAACCGGATCGATCGTCGGCGTAAGACTTCGCACCAAGCTTTGCCCGACCCTGACGGTAATCTGGGTTGCGTTATGTTCGACGTATCTGCTCGTATTGTGCTACAAATAGGTTGTTGTATACGAGTTGTCGTTACTCTTGTTAAATACTATTCCTCTATCTTTACTTTATTCCTATCATCAAGGACTTACAGTCAGTATTTATGCTCTATCTATGTCTAAAGCAAAATTAACACAAGACAAGCTATTAATATTTTTTTAAAATATATAAATTAAAAATTATCTTCAGATAACAACAGTTAAAAGCTGACTAGGCCTACTACAAAACTAGCACACGTGAATTAAATTTAAGTTTGTTTGCGCGCGCGCTCACTCATGAAAAAGCGCCAATATCGGCTCCCGTGGCGGCGACATGTCAGAAAAAATGCCCCCTTAGGTTACGAAAGTCACACCTGATTAGGTCAAAACACGACTCGTCTATAACAGATACTAGAAGCTGCTGTAGTCCTACTCGATGGTTACAAAGTGTAGGTAAATACCTACTAACCTGTCGTAATTTTGTTTGTCCTAAGGTCAAATATTTCTTTAAATATTTCTCACTGTTATATAGAAGTAAACTGGTGATGCAGTCGAATATATCGCGGCTTTGGTCGTCGGTGTACGTTTCCCGAAACACACTGTATACATACATTGAAGACCAGTGTGTGACAACACATCGCCATTTGTCACTTTATCTTTCTTGTTTAACATAGATTGTGCAGTTCTAACTTAAAAAAAAAAATTAGGCCACCTATGACTGGGTACAGAATACTTCATTATAGAGCAACGTGTCTCAAACGGTTTAGTCTCAGGTCCCTTTGACCTCTTACAAATTATTGAGGACCCAGAGAGCTTTTGTAGATAAGGGTTGTACCATGCGAATATGACAGTATCAAAGTAGGTGTTCGAGTATAAGGAGCATAGTGTTCACCTCGCTGCCCCCCCCCCCCCCCCCCCAAATAGACCTTCCGCGCACCATATTTTGAGAATCAGCGTTCGTATGTCTTTCTTTATTCCGCTGATAATAGCGTTCGGCATCTTTCGGCCTACCAACTAGACACCCGACCCTGGTTAACTTTAAAGCGAGATATTCTAACAGCCCTTTCTTTTTAAAACTACAATATTCTAACAGCCCTTTCTTTTTAAAACTACAATCCCAGATATTTACAATATGTTGGGACCAACGTATAAGGAATCAACATAATTTATTTCGTGTCCACATTACAACCAAGTTGTTGTACATTTCAAAACCAAAGAACAACCAGCGCTCACCCCCTTCTACGTGGAACCAACTTAAAACACATGGATAATCGATAAGAAAGATTGGCTTGCCTGACAAGAAACCCTCGTTTGTCGTGTTAGCGCCCAGGTGAAACATAATAATTTTACTATCGACCCGGCGATATCCCAGTCTTGATTGCACACAACCTGAAAAACACGCAAGGCGCGTTGTCTGTTTGCGTTGTAATTACGAAATAAATAAAATATTGTACAGACCACACAAAGGTCAAATATGCTATATATATATATTGTGTGTTGTAAAAAATACCTACCACGTTCTTACGCACTCTCTTTCTGGATATGAATGAAATGGGTGTGAAGACCGATGTTCCCCAATGTTTGTGTCTCTACAACGAATTGGAAATGCGGTGTCATATAGGGCAGACAACTTGTTATTTCAGACATGGGTAGCCCCGATATCACCACCAAATAGTGAATATCATAGAAAAATGATAAAACTGCGATTGCTAAAACCCGATATTTGTACGTTAACAAGTTTTCATCGCAAAGTGAGAGGTTACAGATCGTAATTATTTGTTCCATCGTCACCTCTGTAAAAGGAACATTCGACTCTACCCTGATAATGGCCACATAGATTTCTACATACGATAACATTGTCGGCGGGTTCACTGTGAAGGATATTGTTTTTAGTATATGGCGTTCTAGAATGATAAGTTCAGTCGGGGTACGCATGTTGCAATATAGAGCCAATAACTCGCGCGCCCTAAACACACCCCCTTCTTCAACCTTGCTAGCTATGAAGAGACATGTCAAACCGACAAACTGAAAATTTTCTCTGTTTAGTTGTTCTTTACTCCCGAAATGCTCTAAAAAAGCGATAGTTAACTGAAATGTTTGTTTCTGACAGTTATAAGTACTACAAACGGCTGATAGCCATTCTATCAAGATGAGTCTCGCTCTGTTACTAATGTCTCCCGGTATAAAAACAAACCTGGGGGGGATCAAATATTACTTCTAGCATCTCTTTTAACTCAGCTGAATTAAAACCTATGTTATGATATCCGACACTAAAGCTCGCTGCCATTTTAAAAAATCACTTTTTTTCTTAAAGAAATATGTAGGCGCTGTTTTGCTGTCGTGGAGCAAGTAGACGACTGTATTTATATATAGAGAGAGACACAATAGTATCTTGATGCTCACAGATTGGTTCTTTGTGGAGCGCACTGAGTCACAACCTTAATTAAGGTCAGCTACCATTAGATAATTGCACGCGAATTAGATATGCTGCTAGGGGAAATAATATGTGAAACAGCGCGATCTCTGTTTATGTGAATGTCTCATCTTCACCGAGCCATCGTAAAAACACCATTAACTTTTTTATGACCTCGCCAACAACTGAAAACAATTAAAGAAACTTCGTTTTTGTGACAATGTACAAACAGGTGAGGGTTAAAGGTGAATACAATTATATATTCGATGTTTCGTGACTCACAAGTATGAAGTCTTGGGGCAATGTCCGTGAAAGCTTATCAGCGCAGTTCGTTTTGTGACAAACAGAGAGAATAATATTGTCTATTTTATTAAATTACACTCATACACAGTTATTTTATTGTTTTCAACGTGGTTTCAACAACGCGAGAACCCCTGTTTTCAACAATGTGAGAATCACTCCAACATGTTAAAAAACATAAACACAATGTTTCAAACCACCCAATATGAGAACCACACGTTACTCAGTCACAAGACTAACATTCACAACAAATATAAGCGGTTGTTATTCTTCGTCAACCCATATATAACATGTGTTTTTTAAAAGTTTGTTTTTTAAAGATTGCTTTTTAAAGATTGTTCTAATAAAAATGTTAAGTTCTGTACATACTGTCACACTGTCACAAATATGTAGTTTGCTAATATATATTTTCACATACAAAACTAACAGTATCACGGAAACGTCTTAACTAAAATAGCGCAGTATTATCTTTACAAACTTGACCTGGGTGCTGACTCACAAAGAACTCTTGTTTTTATGTTCGAGCGTAACACAATGGTATCAAATTAATTATTCACGATAAACTGACCGCAATTAAAGTTCGTGTAATGAAATAGCGAAATTACATATCGATTCCACTGTTTACCCATTGTAACAAAGCCGCGTGAAGGTATCACCCGGAACAAGTTGTGCACGTGCGCGCGCAGGTGAGAGACAATTCTGTTTTTGATATAACCCAGGAATTGTTTTAGTCCTGTCTCATACATCCAACAGCGCTAGACGAACAAAGACCTCTCAGACCAGCCGTTTTGAAGCCTTCTGAAAAAAGCACTTGTTTTGAAGACCAGCCACTGAAATGTATGTTTCTTGTATATCTTAAATATCTGTTCTCTATTTAAAATAAATATGGTTGTGTGGTTGTCTTTGTTGTTTGATAGGAGTATTTTCTTAATAATCAGAGACTGTGGAAAAATAACCTACTCAAAGTTCTAAATATAAAATCGGTGTATGTGTGTATTCGTCTGTTTTTTCCCTATAATAATACTAGGAAGTTAAAATATATATTTTACACATAAATGTTATATAGATTTTTATATAGCTATTTTCGTTAGGATACATACCCTAAATAACTTTAAAAATATCTGTTTTGGTTGTTTTTCAGTACTCTGTGTTAGGATGTTAAATATCTACATCTCATGTCTCTATTTAATAAAATTATAAAAAGTTTTAGTTGTTTGTTTGTATTCTTGTGTATTCGTTAAGCGTACTCTGTGTTAGGGTGTTAAATATCTCTATTTAAACAAATATATGTCTGTGTCTGTTTGTCTTTTTGTCTCACTAGGAAGTGTTGCTAAAATCTGTTTCAAATTATAATTAGTCTACCCTAGCTGGTATTTTAAATAATAATGTTAGTTGTTTGTTAAATTCTTACATGTGTGTATGGTTTAGCTAAGTTAAGACTTAGCCGGTTTATTTGTTATGTGCTAGGCACAGTTTTGCTTCTGAACAATTTCCTTACTTTATCACATATAACATGGTAAAAACCACACCTTACTTTTTTTTTTTCGTTGTTCGAGACACATTTAGCTACATTGGAAAATAAAATATTTTTTGGATTTTAAAAACAACACTGAACTACACATGGAAACATACCTCGTGAACAGGTTGGATTTTAAAATTAATATTATACTTCCTCTGGACTCAGACAAAAGGTGTAAACTACTTTCTGAACTACAAGTCTAAGCTTATAGACTAATTGTCTGTTTCATATACTTGATCGGGGTGTAGTAACTTGAGAACTTGGCGCATTTATCAAACAGGAGCGCGTTTGTATAAAGCATAACTCTGGTATCATGTTTGTTAACATTTTGCCTGGTGTCATACCACAAAGAAAAAACATAACAACTAACATGTTAAAAAAAAAAATACATAATATAAAATGTTATTTTTAAACAAAAAAAGGCGTGTAGAGATTATTTCTATCTCTACTTTTAACAAACTCGGTATTTGTTTGTATCTGTTATCGTTAGGAAACTGAAATTATTTTATTTTTTCTATAAAACATATGTATCTTTATATGGTTGTTTTGTCAGTAGGAAGTGTATTTTTAAACGACAGCGCGACTCGTTGTTACAGACAAAGCGATTGTTCATTGTTTGAGTTAAGGCAACCAGTATGACTCAGTGGTACACGGAATGTTCTGGCAAAATCATAATTACATCTTGTCCCCACCAACATTTAATTACATCAGTTCCCTGCCATAAAAACGAAAACAAAAGAAAATAAATTTCGCGTTTTTATGAGTGGTGTTTTCCAATGACCGTAATTACTTTGATCAGCGACCAAATCACATTTGAATAATTAATATTCTCTTCTCGTAACGTAAAAACAACTGTGTGCGTTTATCAATACGAGTCATCACTTATCGCTGTCTGCGATTTTTGAAAATAATTTAGGTGGAAGTAGACAAAGGTGTAATTTTGCAGCGCGCGTGGGGGATGTCTGATACGTTAAAGAACAACATCTCTTTCACACAGACTAAAAAATAACACTGGTTATAAGGCTTGTGTATACCTATATGTCTATAAGTCTGTGTTTTATTTACCTGTTTATTCTCTCTCTCTCTCTCTCTCTCTCTCTCTCTCTCTCTCTCTCTCTCTCTCTCTCTCTCTCTCTCTCTCTCTCTCTCTCTCTCTCTCTCTCTCTCTCTCTCTCTTTCTCTCTCTCTCTCACTCTCTCTCTTTATCTCTCTTTCTCTCTTTCTCACTCTCTCTTTATCTTTCTCTCTCTCTCTTTATCTCTTTATTTCTGTCTCTCTCACTCTCTCTCTTTATCTCTCTTTCTCTCTTTCTCACTCCCTCTCTTTCTCTCTTTCTCTCTCTCTCTCTCTCTCTCTCTCTCTCTCTCTCTCTCTCTCTCTCTCTCTCTCTCTCTCTCTCTTTATTTCTTTCTTTCTCTCTTTATTTCTTTCTCTCTCTCTCTCTTTATTTCTTTCTCTCTCTCTCTCTCTCTCTCTCTCTCTCTCTCTCTCTCTCTCTATTTCTTTCTTTCTCTCTTTATTTCTTTCTCTCTCTATTTATCTCTTTATTTCTTTCTATCTCACTCTCACTCTCACTCTCTCTCTCTCTCTCTCTCTCTCTCTCAGATTGTCTGTGTTTTATTTAACTGCTTGTTACATATGTGTTGTTATATATATTTAATTTTATGTGTGAATAACTTCTTTTTGTTCCTGTTTTTTTCAACAGATAGAGTTACCTCAAAGCAAGAGCTGTCACTACGTCTGTTCGATCTGCAATAGATCTTTTACGAGGGATCGTAATCTAACGCGCCATATGGGCAAAGTGCATGTAGATCAGAGACACGTCTGCCGTGTCTGTCCTCTAGTCTTTTCAAGTCCTGATCCACTACAACGACAGATAGAACGGGAGCATGGACCTGTCGCACCACGTATAGACACCCCAGTGGGGGGCCACTACACAAGCAGACACGGGGTCACAAAACATTATGTGTGCCCGATGTGGGAAAACTTTCGCCCGCCATGACAATCTTTCAAGACATATCAAATCAGTGCATTCTACGACTCTACTTGCATGTGAGTTCTGCGGTAAAAAATTTACCCGTCCTGATAGTTTACGGGTGCACAGAAACTACCAACATCAGACTACCCCTACACAGAGGCCATCACAGACGCCAACACCCTCAGTTACAACACAGAATCCAGTAGCAACAGCAGAGTCATCAAGATCGGTGCACGAACCATCATCATCTGGTACCACAGATGCCACAACAACAACCTCGAGAATGCCAGCAGCGCACCAACAGACACTACCAGCCGGTGCCACACCAACGATAGACTCATCATCATCATCTGCAGCAACTTCCACATTATCAGCGTCAGCACCCCCTTCAACAAGTCCCACCCCATCGTCCTCTTCAAAAACTGCAGGTCAGACCAAGAAACGACCCATGATCAGTACCCACCAAACCCATATCAAAAAGATTCGTCTATGCCCTGACTATGACTTACCAGATGACATAAGACAAATCTATACTAATAATTGGCAAGCCACAAAAACACATGCAAACAAACACAAATATCTATCAGTCTTCACTTTCTTTCGCAATAGCCAAAGAATAGACTGGGAAAGTCTTTTAACACCTGTCTTTGCACAACAAACAAAACGCTTCAAGATTAATTTCAGTCATCACGCAGTTTTACGCCACAGAGAAACTCGTGACCTTCGCTTCTTTCACGCTTCAAATGATAATGCTTGTGTTTTAGAACAGCCTCATCTAGTCAACAACATTACAGATTTTAAGTCTTTTGTCTCAAACTTACACGACAGCGACATTCTCACACAAGCACAAATAAACAGACCAAACACGAAATATTATGTCGAAACAATTCCAGCGACCTCTTTCTATATCTACCATCTTCAAGACTTTCCAATTGGCTGCTGCTTACAAGACATCCCCTCCTTCATCACCGACAATCACCACATCCATACATTACAACAGGGCTCAAACTTACAACCTTACAGTGATAACGTTTGCTTTTTTATGTGTTTAGCCGTTTTTAGGGGTGGTGCCGTTAAGAATGTTAGACAACCCACGCGCCGGCTTGTAGAACAGTGGCAAACACAGCAGGGACTAACGTCCCTCATCAATTTCCCCGGGGTTAATTTAATTGATATTCCAGCCTTAGAAAAATGTTTTAATATAAATATTGACTTTTTTAAATTTGACGACGCGGAAAACCTGACCCCCAAACTTAGAGGTAGTGATAGTTTTCCGGATACTTTGCGCCTTTTAATGTTTAAAAAACCATTTTATGTATATTGTAGATATTGATAGGGCCAGTCATTCTTTTTCGTGTCCGAAATGCGGCAAGTTGTGGCAGGAGTATTATCGACTGGAGCGCCATGAAAAGACCTGTGCCGGGGATAAGAAAAAGGAGATATTTAAGGGTGGTGTCTATACTCCACCAGAGATCATTTGGGAAGCGCTCAATGAGCTGGGAATAGATGTCGATACAAAATTCGTCTTTCCCTATCGGACAACGTTTGACCATGAATGTTATTTTAATAACAGTGTAGTGCCCAGTGGTAACGCCACTACATACACAGCTAGACACGTCCCCCTGTCTTGCTCGGTGGCTTCTAACGTCCCCGGTTTTAAGGAACCCGTGTGTTTTATCACAACGGGTGACCCGCAAGACTTGATGAACAGAATGGCTGATCATCTGACCCAAAATTCCGAGGCCGCTTACGAGATTTTGCGTGCGTATTTTGACGAATTATACACACAACTCGAGGCTTTAGAGAAGGTAGGTAATAAAGAAGGGCTACTTGATAGACTAGATAATTATTTGCAGGAGCTACCAGTGATAGGATTCAATTCTGGCAAGAACGATGTCAACGTGATCAAACCCTATCTAATCAAATATTTCATGGGTAAAGACTTTAAATTTTTAGTCAAGCGAAATAATAATTTTATGTGTATTGCCACTCTCGAGTTAAAGTTTTTAGATATAATCAATTACTTAGCCCCCGGTTAGAGCTATAGCAAGCATCTCGCGGCGTATAACGTTAAAGAAACTAAAGGATATTTTTGTTACGAGTACATAACAGATTTAGCAAAATTAGATGAAACGGCGTTACCACCCCACTCGGCATTTTTTTCCGCCCTTAAAAACACTAATATTTCCGTCGACGAGTACGCCGAATGTCAGAAGGTGTGGGCCGATAACCACATGACCACGTTGCGTGACTTTCTCACATGGTACAATAACAAAGACGTAGTCCCCTTCTTAGCGGCGTTAGAACAAGTTAGTTTTTACGCTGACCTAGGCGTAGATATGTTCAAAGACGCGATTTCCGTGCCCAGTGTCACGTTAAAATATCTCTTCAACCCCCCCCCCCCTCCAACGTCTCCTTTTCGTTATGCTGCGAGCGGGAGGCAGATTTGCACCACACGTTGCGCCAAAACATAGTCGGGTCACCTTCCATTATATTTTCATATACTCCACGAACATGGCAAAACGTTCATTAGAGGGGAGAAGATGGTGCGATGCATTAAAGGTTTTGATGCCAACGCCCTTTATTTGTGGGCGCTAATGCAGAAAATGCCTACTGACTTTCCCGTTAGACGATACAGGGAGGATGGTTTCAAGCACAACAAACTCCATAAATATACCGTGCAGTGCCGCGACTGGTTGAGTTGGGTCTCGCACAAAAATAAGGTGGTTTTGAAAACCCAGTTTAACGGTCGTGAGATGTCGTTGGGTTATAGGTACATTAGGGTAGACGGTTGGGACAAATACTCTCGTACCGCCTACCAGTTCCCACGGCTGTCTGTTCCACGGCCACCCTGACTGCCCACTAACCACCGGTCGTGACGTTAACCCAGTCAACAAAAAACCTTTGACTGAATTGTACGCAAAGACGCTGGAAATTGGTGATTATGAGAAGAACGAGTGCGACGTCAAATTGGTAGAAATGTGGGAATGCGAGTGGCGGGAGTTGAAGAAAACCGAGCCATCAATCGGTCGTTTTCTGACCGCCACCTTCCCGACCGTGAAACCCTCGTACACCAAATGCCGGTACCCATTAACAGAAGACAATATTCTCGCCTCTGTGTTAGACGAGACCTTGTTTGGCCTAGTCGAGTGTGACATTCATGTCCCCGACTCCCTAAAAGAACATTTCTCTGAGATGACACACCCATTTTCACAAACGTTGACGTCACGAGAGATGATATTGGGTCTTTCATGCGGGAATACGCCGAAAAGCATAAACTGATGACTACCCCCAGACGGACGTTGATCGGGAGTTATGTGGGCAAAAAGATTCTGTTGGCGACACCTTTGCTTCGATGGTACCTGACCAAAGGTTTAAAAGTCACCTGTATTTACCAGGTGATTGAATATGCACCTGTGACGTGTTTTAAACAGTTTGGGGACACTGTTTCGAACGCGCGTCGACAAGGTGATACAGATCCTGCCTACGCGATAACTAGCGAGACCATGAAATTGCTAGGTAACGCCGCCTATGGTAAAACATTGACCAATAAGGCGAAGCATGTAGAGGTTTCGTACACAACGGAAGAGGGTACGTCTGAACTAATAAACTCCCCCCGATTTAGGAAAATGACGTTAGTGACGGACGACATATTCGAAGTAGAAAGACTTAAACAGACAATTAGTTGGGACCTGCCCGTGCAGATAGGTTTTTTCGTGTATCAGTACGCTAAATTGAGAATGTTAGAGTTTTACTATGACTGTTCAGATAAATTTGTAGATAGATCAGACTTTCAGTTGTGTGAGACAGACACCGACAGTCTTTACTTGGCCCTTAGTTCAGACAACTTAGCGGACGTTGTTAAGCCCGCTATGCGACAGGAATTTTATAGTTCCTACCACCAGTGGTTCCTCGCCGAAGTATGTCCCGAACATAGAGCCGTTTTCGTCGCTAGCGAGGGTAAAACGCGCGCCGTTTTTCAGAAATGTCGCGAACAAATATTATTCGACAAACGGACACCGGGCCTTTTTAAATTAGAATACGAAGGCAGCGGGATAATTTCGCTGTGCAGCAAGACTTATCACTGTTTTGGGGACTACTACCAAACAACCACAAAAGGACTCAGCAAACCCCACAACAAAATCTACAAAAATACATTCTTAGAAGTACTCAACACACAACAAGCACAGGGCGGGAAAAATATTGGGTTCCGAGCACACAAATCCTCCATCTACACATACGAATAACACCGCAACGCCCTGTCTTACTTTTACATCAAACGACAGGTCCATCCCGACAACGTCACCACATCACCCCTCAACATCTAAACTCTCTCTCTCTCTCTTCCATTGTGTACACACACACACAATACGCACCTCTCTATTTCTTACGACGTGACGACACCCATCAGGTCTGGTCTGCAGCTGTACCCCGGTGTTATATTTTATGTCTTCCAATCTGTGATAATGTTACCATATACACACCTACCATCTTCCAATATAAATATGTATATAACAAAGTACTGTACATGTGTGATCCTATGTGTTATTTGTCAATTGTACAACGATAATATATACTCATGTAATGTTAAAAAATACTATATATATATATATATATATATATATATATATATATATATATATATATATATATATATATGCTCCTATATTTTTGTTACCGTATATACTCCTATATGTTTTGTTACTATAAAACAGTATTGAATATAAAATAAACTTTATTAACTAAAATTCTTTTTGTTACATAAATATGTCTAACTGTTGTCTAAAAGTCTTCCTATTATATGTATATAAATATCGTATAACTTGTCTAAATATATCGTCTAAATATATCGTCTTCCTATTGTCTAAATATATCGTCTTATTGTTGTAAAAATATTGTCTTCTTGTTATCTCAAGTCTAAATATATCCTCTTCTTGTTGTCTAAATATATCGTCTTTCTATTATCTAAATATATCGTCTTCTTGTTGTCTAAAAGTCTTCCTATTATATGTATATAAATATCGTCCTCTTGTTGTCTCAATATATCTTCCTGTTGTCTAAATATATCGTCTTCTTGTTATCTAAATATATCGTCTTCTTGTTATCTAAATAAACAATACCATTAGCGAACTAATATATCGCTATATAAAAAACACACACCCTACATTTTCCTTATATAAAAAGTCACGCTCCGCCACATGTTCCTTATATAAAAAGTCACGCCTTGCCACAGCGCTCCGCCAGAATGATACCTGTTTTGCGCATTGTATGCTACTAACATTCTGCACTTCCTTTCTCTCATCCGTTATACTGAACTCACTGGTGATGATGATGATGATTCCGGAATGCTGGCTTTCTGCAGCTGTGGTGCAACGTTGCTGAATGAGAAAAAAATGACGTTATTTCACTTCCAGAACAGTTACGCACAAATGCAAGTAAATTCTCTGCTACATTTTCACATATTAGTAGCATTATGAAGTAAGTGTATATGTGACCGCGCAATGGCTACATGCTTCTTCATCTGCAGCATTGCTTTCAAATAAACTAAATCTTAATATAATAAATCATACAGATAACTTCTAACGTAAGAACGAAACTGGCATTGTTATTTTCTCTCATTTAATTGTAACAAAACTGAAACGGATGTTCCCAATAAGTGACCCGGAGGTCAGGAGCTATCAATTAAGGGGACGCTTAGCCACAACAGCACAACAGCGGCATCGTTCATCTTGCCTATTAGAAACACATGCGGATCACTGAGTGCAGCACATATGTGCATATGAATGACACGTTAAAATAACCACCAAAAACAAAGACAAAGCAATGTTTTTTTTGACTGACAACTTGTTATAATTATAAGAGAAAGGTATGTAATGTTGACTGACGTTAATTACATTTGTAGGAAAAGGAAGTAGATATAACTACAAACAGTGGACATCTCCACGAAAACACCTGCTGATGTAGCATTTTGTCGTTTAAGTAGGACGTGAGAACGACAAAAATACGTGCTGAAATCGGCATTTTACATTATTATTGTCAGGTTTATAGAGGTCAGGGACTGCTGACATATTCCTATAAAACACATTGGAAGTCAGCATTTTGTTTGTCAGCAGTGATGACAGACAACATGGAATCCTGACACTTCGTCCCATGGAACAGCAGAGAAAAACAGGTGCCCCAGGTGCAAAATCGGAAGTGCGGGGTGCAAAAGGAAGAGTGCCGGTGTAAAATTTACTGAAGGGGTATAATTACTTTTAGCACGGTCAAGGCAGATCAGTCCGATTTCCAGAGCGATTCAGACGTGCCACCACCTTGACCAGTTCCACGTGGTGTTTTGAGACGACGCATCGTGAGAAATATACGTATGGGACGTCCCCTTAAATAAAGATAGATATCCAACAGGGTGGAGAACTATAGAAGATCTAACGCAGTTCAAAGAACTATCAAACACAATTAAAATTAGTAGTAAATATAGAAGCAAAATAACCACCCTGGGAACTAAAAACACAAATCATAGACTACCTCACTTACTGAAAAGATTCAAACAAAATATAGAAGATAAAGGAAGCCAAAATGATAAGTAGAAAGTTCATAGATCAACTAACTAAACAAAGTCTGGCCGTCTACACTGATGGATCCAAGGGTGATAGTTGGCAACTAGGTACAGGAATTGTAATACCACAATGGGGAATTAAAAAGAGCTACAGTGTAACTGAAGGGGCTTCGATTTTTTACCGCAGAGATGGTAGCAATTCTAAAAAGTTTAGAAAATAATCGAAGATAACCCACCAGAAGCTGTTACGATATTTACAGACTCACTATCATCACTGCAAGCACTAGAACACCCAGGTAAATATAGCTGGCCAGACATAAAGGAAGAAATATTAGCAATTAATACATCACTAGGGAACAGAGGATGTGGTGTGAGGCTAGTGTGGGTTCCAGCATACATAGGTATAGCTGGTAACGAGTTGGCAGACCAAGACGCCAAGAACGGGAATAATAAGTAAAAACAATATAAGAGCAGGACTTGGAAGGGCGGAGATCAAGAGCCAAGTGAATATAACTATAAACGAGGAAATGGAAAACAACATGGAAGATCAGTAGAAAATGCAGACACGCGTTCAACCTGTGACCTGGAAAGGACGTGCCAGGTCAGAAAAGAATTAAAGATACTATCGAACAAAAAACTGTGGTGTCTCCGTCTCGGTGCAGCATACTTTATGATAGAGGAACCACACTGCCAAGAATGTTAGGAAGAGAATGACATAGACCACTACCTGATCCACTGTAAGAAGTACGAACAACAAAGGCTTGAATTAAAACCTTACAATAGAAATCACAATATACACTTAACAGGTGATAAGGTTTTAAGTATAGATGCCCCAAGAGATGCCCAATCAATACTTAAAAGATATAATACTGTTGTGAAAGTGAATCCGTATGACACACGCTCAAATTCCCCGCTCAAAACGAACTAGCTATCGTATTTTTTAAATCTATAAATAAACTACAGTATTTTGAAATTTTTTTCTGAGGGGCAAGTCAAATTTACCACGCCAACAATGTATCTAGTGTATTTGAATTTTTTATAGGAAAACAAGTAAAAAAGTTACCGCCCACCCCAAAAAATTATCGAAGGAGCATAGTACACAATTTTAGCAACCAATCAATTCGTTTCCATTTCTTGTAGTGGTAATAAAATTTTGGTTGACGGGGAAATAATGCCTATTTTGGGTTTTTGACCGAACGTAGATAATTTATTTCTTAATAACTAAAGATTACTTAAAAAAAGGGATGTCTCAAATTATAGCGCTGAATATTGCTTAACCTATAGACATAAAGATTCCCTCATAATAAAAATTATATTAACTTAGAAAAATTTAATTTAGTGAGATTTTCACATCAGGGTAAGGACTAATTTAATTACAAAAAAAATTACCCAGAGAGGAAATGCAAAGGAATAACTAAAGGAAAAACTATATATAGAGCGACAGAGAAAAATTTTGCCGTTTAATTATCACTTTTGATAATTAAAATCGGTCTAAAAATAAACTATGATATAAAATGTTCAAATTTAGTCAGATCATACAGACACACTTAGAATCGCATTAATACTGGAATCAAATATTAACTTTTTGACTTTCTCTCTGATTGGCTGGGTGTGTATGCTATAAATAGTAACAAACATTTGTAGCTTTTCGCCATTGAAATCATAAAAATCACACTGAGCTGACGTATACAAAAAAGACTGTAGACCAAGCCATTGCCGGTTGGACTGGTAGAGCAGGTTAAGAAAACCCTTTTTACGGCCAGTCAGCCTGAGTGTGTGTGAGCTTATTTCCCTGAGGGTAAGATTGATAATTTTATTTGCATACTTTGTTAAAAGAATGGACCTGTAAAGTAAACAGGTTATGTGTGCCATATTTATTCGAAAGTGTAACTGACGACGAGATGTGTTGTGTCACGCTGACCTAAGTAGGAATGTATGTAGTAGCAGGCTTGTTCGACTTGAAAAACTTGGTGTATAGTGTTTGCAAAATTTACGAAAGTGAGTGTTAGAAGCGATTTAATGTAGTAATTTTCTTCTGGAGTGACACACTGTTCATAGATCATGTAATAAACATCTAGGGAAGGATAGAATGAAGTAAAGAACAGGTCACATGCTGTATTTGTACTTGCCATGACTATTGTATGGAAGCCCAAACATGGACGAGGTACCCAAGCCTTGATGAACCTAGAGAAAGAGTTTATGGCATGAAAACTGATGGTAGACAACGGAATTTAAGGTCTTGTGCAACTTGTTAGCACAAATGCCTGACCATGGTAAGTTTTAATATTGTTAGGGGTGAATGGATTGAGGCAGATCTCAACATGGAAGGGGTTGTCCTTCTATTTCAGGTCATATCACGAATTTACCTCGTGGCTGCAGTTACTTGAGAAGAAGAGCGTGTGGGAGTTGAGAGCTCCATATAAAGCCTGGAGATAGACCCCATCTTCTCAGCCAGGAGTCACTGAGTTGTTGATCCTGACTAATATTCAAAGAACTGAAGCAGCGGCATTCTGAAGATAAGTCCTTTAGAAAGGCAATGGCGATTCATCCAAACTAATTCACCCAAATAAACTTAACCACTGTGGGATGATGAAAATAGTAGACCTTGCAGTATAAGATTGGTAGCAGTAGCAATATTAAGATTCAAGAACAGTACGTGTAGTCATTCCAGTGACCCTTTAAAAGACATGGAACCGAGTTTCCACATTATTTATTTCATTATGTAAATAACCTTTCTTGATTTTAATAATTCCTGACCCAAAAGATTGAGGTTCCGGAAAATTAAAATGTACAGAAACTTTCATACAGCCTTGCTTAATTAGTTTTTATTAAGTTGAAGTTCTGTTTGAAATTAATCATTGAATAAAGTAAATACATTCCCCTAGACCCGTTGCTAAATCATTTGGGATCAGTAGAGGTAACAGTTAGGGACTCAGAGATCTTCTTCATCTACTCTGAGAACTTACATAGCTTGACCCCATCTTGATTGTCTGTCTATACACCCTTGCTCTTTTCGGAGAAGGGGGTATTACTTATAAGACCAGTCTCTTATCTGGCACTATCCTGGTATCCTCTGATACACCTATTTGTCCAGGATAGCCTATACATTTTCTAACATCAAAACCTCTTATGACATATACATAAAACAAAGGAAAACATATAAGGTTAGTACTTCAAAAAAGACATTCAACAAAAAAGAAATTAAGCAACAAGAACTAAGAAATCATAAAAAACAACAACAACAACAACAAAACTTACTAACTACTCATAGGACAAGGAAAGACAACGAGGTTTAAAAAGAACAACTCAAAAAGAACAAAAAGCTAAATCAAATTAAAACCAAGTGTAAAGGACAAAAGTTATCAATAAACAATACAAAAGAGAAAATAAAATGGACAAATACTAATATAAATTAAAATCAGCAACAGCAAAAAAAAAAAAAAATAGTTATTTAAATTATATACAAAATTAGCAACAACAAAAAATGACTCTAAATACCCCAATTATAACCAATTTTCAGGCTGAACAGGGTAGACCAAGATGGAACGAGAGAGCCAATAACGGTCAGCTGTTAAGTGCGCGCTCTCCACCCATCACCTCTTCAAAACAACAACACCGTCAAGGCAGATCATTCCGACTTCCAGAGCGATCAGACGTGCCACCACCTTGACCAGTCCACATGGTGTTTTTTGAGACGACGCATCGTGAGAAATATACAAGCGAGATAAGTTGATTTTCTTTTCTATTGCTGTTTCTATTCTGTAGTCAATTTACCTAGTTGAGTATAATTAGTATTTGTACATTTCTAGATGCTAGCTACTAGTATTAGTATAAACTAGGAATATTAATAATAATAAAAAATGTATTTAAATAGGCCCAGGCGCCACGTGCTTTCTTTTGCGTGGTAAAGCAGCCCTTTATGTTGTACTAAAGATAACTATTAATAATTTAATTCAATAGCTAAACTTAATAATTCTTAATTTAGCAGACCCGATTGGACGATAACTAGTGATATTTAAGTATTGAATAAAGTGATTATAGAGTGGGAAGTAATAGAATTCATAGGATAGGTACATTCTGATATAGTAGGTTCAAAAGAGTGAGCCAAAATATACAAAACATCTAAGAATAAAAACTAAGAACAAGATAACCCAATCAAAAAAGTAAAATAATAATAACAAAATAAAAGAAAGGGAGCTAAAAGACATAGGAAAGAACAATAAATAAATTCAAATAGGAAATTAGGACATAGCTCATAACCAAACATGCCACCTATAAATAGAGCACAGTCAAGTGAAGAAAAACGTGGGCAGATGCAGTTAAATCCAGAAATAGGGACACCTGGCACAATAAAATAAAAGAAAATAATCAGGACCTCATAGAAGAAAATACTAACCAAAAAAACTAACAATGAAAGCACATAAAGTACCAAAGAAAACACAAGACACAAAGCAACCCATGCAGATTCCAAAAACAAAGATGAAAATGTAGAAATCAGATGTCGTTTAAAGTTAACCCAAGTAGCTGGTGAGGCTGTCAACATCAAGGCACTAGATGAAGACAAAAGTATAACCATCCTTGAACCTATGTTAGTCAAAACGGCGATAGCCAAATTTCAAAAACCCATTTTGGTGTAATCATTACCCCATTACCCCAAATGGAAGTGACATAATAAAAAAGATGATAGAAGACATAAAAGTAGAAACTAAAACAGTGACTCTTGCACATGGCATCAAAGTAAAGATAGAACTAGCCAAAGAGATCAGTAGATGTGTGATAAAGGGGATAAACACCACCCTGTCAAGCGAGGAAGTTATGAACAACCTCGCAATACAGAACCCAGACATAAAGCTGGTACACGTGGACAGAATAACAGTGAAAAGGAGTGTTGTAACACCAGTGGTAGTCATAATGACGGAAGGGAGGAAACCCCTAAACACTACTATTTTGGAAAACGAAGAAGAATACAGAAGATTACATTCTCCCTGTGCTACAATGCTCCAACTGTTTGGAATTCGGCCACTGAAGAATCAACTGTAAGGGGAAAACAATTTGCAGATACTGCGCCGGTGCTCACCCCTCTGAGCAGTGTGAAAAGGCAAATTGAGATACCGATTACAAAAAGGCGAATGTAAACAGAAAGTGTATTGACTGCAAATGAAACCACAGTACCAGGTTTCAGGGCTCTCTAGTGTACCAACAAACCAAACAAGCACTAAAAGAATCCATCATAACAAGAACACCATTCAAAACAGTGATTAAAGAAATACAAGAACACACTACAAACACAAACACTAAAGTTATAGCAAACATCAAGTGTGTAAAAGAAGAAATTAAAACTATTAAAAAGCAGCTGTCGAAAGAAAAAGACCAGAAAGTAACTAACAAAACAAAAGAAAACAGTCAACCAGACAGTTCAGCTACAACATCGGAAAAAGTGAATGCGCTGAAAACTGCAGAGGTAGTGCTTCAAGACGTGAAAGTCATACAGCACCAAATTTCCCATGATGTAGCTAAACTGACTGTACTTAAAGAAGATAATGAAATAATCCTAGTTAAATTATCTAAACTAAAAGAGGAAAATTAAATAATACTAAAAAGAATGGAAAATAAAAGACAGGAGATAAACACAGAAAAGCGAATGTAGTGTTAGATTAAAACAGGAAAGTGGTAAAAAAGAGCATAAGACAACAGGAAAATAAAAGCATCCTAGAAGAAACTATCAAGGAACAAATTGAGGTAATTTTACCATACTTAGTTGAAAAAAATTAGGGCAAAATGACAAGCCTGAATGAGGAATTTCTTGAGAACATGGTAGATAATGGGTCCAAGAGTGCATGAAAATATCAATAAATCACCCCAAAAGAGTAACCCCTCAGGCAACTGATACGTACAATAGAAAATAATAGTAAATTTGATAGCTGAATACAAAATAAAAGGGATACTAGTTAATATTAGAATGGATAAGATCGGATCTAGAATTATACAGTAGAACTGTAGGGGTTCAAACAAATCTGGGCTGTGGCAAGCAAATATGAGTATTATCACCAACAGGGAGTGTCGAATGATTTGATAAAATCAAATATCTGCTACTTAGCAGAAAAAAAACAAAGAAAGAAAGAGAGAAAGAAAAGTGCGACAATTGAAAGCAAATTATTAAAATCAGTACCATAAATGTTCTGTGACGGTGTGGCCAGAAAGGTGTAATTTTAGACTGAGTAATTAGTTGTCGATCTCTACGGTGTATATTTGTGCTCATGTTGGCATTCTCACCCGGTAATGAGCAATTTAAAAGAAACACACCTTTGCCATTCGCGAAGAAGGCAAACGTGTGAGACGCAGAAGATCCTATGAGAGACAGTCCTTAGTTTTAGACATCTCGGCGTTGTCTGACACCAGAGGAAAACACCTTTTTGACCACGAAACCGTAAGAAGTGTGAGTAGGGCAACGAATATCGTGGGATGTAACAGCCCATTAATGAGCGGACCTTGAGTTGTGTCGATTAGGAAGATAATTCTTACTAAAATGTGATCTCCTGTCATCCAAACCGATCATACGACTCCTGATTTGCTTCCTAGATGGATGGTTGGAGCTTTTTCTGACATTTTGACGTGGCTATCATGTGATACATGGGTGAAGATGTAGATTTAAACTGAAACAGTGAGAGGCTTTTGGATCAGAGAGCTGAGAAGTAGCCAGATCGTCTTCATGTGCGGTATGCATCCTCGATACGATACACCGGTGAGGTAGAGAATTTTCTACGCATATGTTGCGTCTGTGCTAAGAGAACTAACGACATAGAGGTATGCTTGCATATGAGTACATTTTTATAATACTTAACATAAAGTAATATTAGACGTTTCAGGTTTAGAAGTTAATGCTTTTTTAGAGTTTGTCTATCTATAACTGTCGGATAGAATCTGATTTGCGATGTATGTGTTTTTAGTGTAATTTCACGTATGTATATATATATATCTGATCGCTATTTTCAACCGTGAGACTGTGTGTTAAATATGTAAAGAACTAAGTGATTTTATAAGAGGAATTCTAGTGTTGCTTTGTGCTGTATACAAGTGTGTATTTATTACCATTATTATTATTTGTGCAGTGTTAAGTAATAGTTATATTGCATTCGTGTGAGTCGTGAGTGTGGTTAATTTTACATCAGTTATTATTGTGAGAGAAAGATTAGCGTACCCTCTAGCTCCGTGAGTAGCCTATGCCTAGTACATTTAGTATAGAGCTGTAAGAATAGAGTATATGACTGCTTGTTCTTTAGAGCAGCTAGGCCTCTAAGATACTGATAAAACGATGTCATTTAGAACAGTGCGCTGTGTGAAATATTTCATCATAGATAGAAGTGCTTCATTTAAGTTTTCTCTCGCGTGATGATGTAGTTAGTATTTAGTATGAGTATGAAGGCATTATTGTTGACTGAGATATGTTTATTGTATGATTACACATATACGCAGACCTGCATGAAGATACACACACACACACACACACATGGTCATATAAGTGCATGTACTTGTATATTTATGTATGTATTATTACGTAGATGATGTTTGTCCATTAGTACGATGCTAATTTATTTTGTTTCATTTGATTTCAGAGAATCCAGCAGTCTGTGCTGGGTTATATGGTGTTACCTAAATAGCTGGGTTTTTCGGTGTTGCTCAGGAATTGCATTCAAGGTAAACTTGTGGACAATATTGTTTTCTGTATGATTCATATCCTACCTGATTGGGTTTCATTAATAAAAGTGGGACCCCTGTCATCAAGAGAGTTTTTCTGTGACTGCGGAACGTGTGTGAAAGTAGGCCAGAGAGAGTGACGACTACATTACACACAAATTCTTATTCTTCTTCACACATCGTCTTCGCACTGTCACAGTTCCAATAATGCCGGAGTGAAAGAAAGATCGATAAAGCCGCCCAGTTTTGTCACAGCTAGGTTCTCAGTATGTTTCCCTATATAAGACATAAGTTGTAAGCTGACGTTTGGGCTAAATATCCCTCACATTCGATATGCTTACTGGGCAAACTGACACAGGAAGAACTGACCGGGCAAACTACAGACACAGTAGACACGAGTAATGAGCTAACAACAAAAATTACGTAGATACCAAAGTGAGCTAACAGACAAAACAGGACAGGGTAGTTAGGTAACTAACTGACAAAGTAGACAAGGGTAGTAACTGACAAAGTAGACAAGGGTAGTAGGCAAACTAACAGACACATTATAGAAGGCAATGCTCAAATATGTCATAGTAGATTAAGGAAAACAAATTAGTAAACATAGTTAGCTCACTAACTTAACCTACAGGCACAAGCGATATGATCGGATTAACAGCAGAAACAGTGGACACTAGTAATGGGCCAACTAGCAGAAACTTGTCGTAGGCTAACTAAAAGACACAGCAGACACGATAGTTAGTTAGCCAACATAAACATTAGACATTACAAGTGGACAGGTGTACGCTGCAGATACTGTAATGAGATAAAAGCCAATGTTAACACAAATAGTGTGCTTTGTAACAGATGAAGTAGACACAGATGGTGGTCTAAACATCAGAGGCGATGCACATGGTAGTGGTTATCTAACGGACATAGTGGTTATGATCACACGTCTGATTAAACAAACACAGTAGACATCGGTAGTGGACAAAATAATAGATACAACTTACATAGAACTCGAGCTAACTAACAAACACATAAGAAACTGGTAATGTGCTTAATAGTAGACCTGGGAAACATGGGTAATGTGTTAAATAACATATGGAGTAGATATGGGAATCAGTCTAAGTAAAAGAATCATTGGACATGAGTGCTTGCAAAATAACAGACATAGTAGACATGGGCAGTTATCTACCTGACAGACAGTAGACCCTGTTAATTAGATAACTAAGAGACATAGCTGGCACGGGATGTGTACTACCTAACAGGCACAGGTCGTGGGCTAACTTAAACACAGTAAACGAGCTAGGATTTAACCAACAGAAACAGTAGATATTATTAGTGGGCAAAGTACACGTAGGCAGTTTCCCGAGGACTCTGATGAGACAAATAACTAACAGAGCTATAGCTCTCTCAGGCAAGTCGCACTAACACTAGGCTGTGCACTGGGCTAACAATCTCATCTGATGGAATGGTCTGGTGCTCTCTCTTCCAAACCTCTACACCTCACGGTAGAAGGGGAACGACTAAGTAAGTAATTATCGTTAACAGTCTAACATAAATTATAGGGAGTGGGGGGATATGGGTTGACATAATTGTCCGCTCTGTTGTCCTAGTATTCATGTTTATCGTCAAAATTATTACGCTACGTCTCATTTTCTTTATTTAATCATTGCTTACACTCCCGTCCCTCAATTCTTGTCATGTCAGGACTTAAGACACCGTCTTTTGCTAATTAGGGTAATCAATCACTTTCATTTGCACCCATATTGACAACTTAATATGTGGCGTGACATGTTGTAACACGTTTGCGAACAAACCGTGTATAGGAGAGTTCGGTTAAATGAAATAACCATTTCTGGACAAGACGAGGCGATGAATAATTATCCACCTTGAAAGAGATTACTTGGGAAAGGTTATGAAGTCTTGAGTGTAAATATTATTGATAATGAACGGAAGCTGGCATAATATGTGAAGAACACATTTATTTTTACGTTTTTATGCTCGAATTTTTCGTGAGAGAAGACGAAATATACGCAATTTTCATGCTATTGTCTTGGCATTTGAGATGTAAAAATACAACATTTCTGATTGAAGCCTTGTCATATAATAACAATTTGGATGTGGGCCGTGCCTTATAATTTAGCGCCTTGTGAGTTTAAAGCACTGTGAAATTCAACTCATCAAGAAGACAGCCAGACAATCTAGAATAAGGAATAGGATCAGGAGTCCATTTTAAAATTCTGGACAACCTGTTTGACCATCTTGTGAATTTACTCTACGAAAAATCGACTTTTAATAAAACGGAAAGCTCGGAATCCTAGGAACCTGAACACTTAATCATAAACGGAGTCTATTGTAAAGTAACACCCCAGACCACATGTAAGAGCCATCTTAATCTAGTTGACTTAACTATTTCTCCGAGCCAGAAGTCGGTATCCCCAACAAGATTTTGGGGTGAGTTGCACATTTTAAATTCTATTTTGCTTTATTAACAAGTGGACATTGCTAGTGGATGTCCAAATCATACGAGGCTGGCAACCATTTTATGTAGAATAATGATTTCATAAACCACCAACTGCAAGCGCTGGTGACTGCTTTAAGCATGTTTCTTATAGAGAACTACAAGCAGAGGTAGTCCCAAGTTCTATATGATGCAGAGTGGGGATGATGATAGAACTAATGCACATACTTATTATATTAACCTTTTCAATCCATGCATATGAAAATGGATGTTTTCGACTCACTGGATTTAAAGTTAATGATCAGAGAGGGTAAAGTTCTGCAGTAGATGGGATGGTAAAATAAAAGGGCGGGGGAGGGGGGGAAACCTGGTTTTGTCTCAGGAAACCCAGATCTCAAAATGGTATTTGTTTTCTGTCTTATTTCATGATACTAGTCGGTGGCACCAATTGATAGTGCTATCTGTGGAACAAGTGAGGGATATAATAGTGGCCTGCGGTCAAAGATTGACACCTAGTTCAGACGGGTCTTAACAGACGTAGGACCATCTTCGCAATTATCACGTTACTATGAGAAACGTGTTGCGGCCACCAGACTTGACCAGTGACTAGAGTGAACTAGTCTACAGCCTGCAAAGAAAAAGCATCGGCTGGAGCAGAAACCAACCGACATCTTACTGGCAGCTCAGTACCCATTCAAAGTTGCCAAAGGAAATCTCTTTTAAAGAAATATTCAAATCAGACCATCACATGTGAGGACATTTTGAAGACTCTATCTAAATTCACTCCACCCTTATTTATTTTACATTTGTTAACGATAGTTGATTATTAAATTTGTTATCTGTAAATTTATAGTTGATTTAGTCAATTTGAGTGAACTGCACCCGTATGTCTCAGTAATTTTAATTACATAAATAGAGCTATTTAGCTATTTAAGTAACACATTACTGAGTTAAATCAGTTGGGGGCTCATCAGAGCGAGCGAAATCCTAATTCATAGAAGGTCAGGAAATATAAAGAGTTTACACGGCCTGGATCATATCAACCGTAGTACTTGATTTCTTTAAATTCCTATGAGCCTCCCTTGAATTGAAACATCATTCTTCACTTCACATCTCTGCCAAGAGTAATCTTGAGCTAACGGTAGCCATCTTTGAGGATGCTCAGTAGATAATCTGAAGTTTGGTCACTATTGGACCATCAATGCAATGTAAGGGGAGTAAATCCAGTGACACGGGGTGATATAGGAAATTTTACATTTAAAGAATCATCATAGGTGATGGTCTGAAATGTTTATGTTAATAGTTCACTTGGCAGCTTCAAGCGAGTACTTAGCTGCCAGCAAGGTGTCGGTTGGCTTCTGCTCCAGTCGATTGTGTTCGTTGCAGGTTTTAGCCTGGTTCTCTCTGGTCGATGGTCATGTCTGGTGGCTTGAACACGTCTGTTACACATCTTTTTGTGCACCTCAATGTTTTCATTATTTTGAAACGCTGCGGTGTTCAACTAGAGTGTCACGGGATTAGATTGTGAACTGAGTTGAGGGTATGTGTGTATGTTTGTGAGTGTGATCTAGGGTAAGTCCGTGGGAAGAATGTAGGTCGTGAATGGGGGGAAACTGTCGGGTGATGTTTGGCAGTGAGTGAGTGAGAGAAAGGGGACACAACTTTAAGAGTACTGTATTCAGCCAGATGGCTAAGTGGGATGTGTAGTTTTTGGGATTATATTCTATGTCTGCTGTATGATTCTACTTCATAAGGAATTAGCAATGTGTGTGATTGCTAGATGAAATATTTATTGAAAGGAAGTAAATATTTTGTCGCTCGTGTGTTACATGTCATCGAGTGGCGCGTAAGGGTGCTTACCATATGGCACCTATTCAGGCAACAGATGTTTCCGTGCACCCCTTTTCTAAAATGGAAGTCGATATTATTGGTCCTCTGTCAGTCGCATCGGCCAGAGGCCACAAATATGTCCTAACGTGCATTGATATGTGCACAAGGTGGCCAGAAGCTATTCCTGTGAAGAATATTGCAACTAAGGACGTAGCTGATGCACTTTTCCTCATTTTTTGCCGCTTGAGATATCCAGAGGAGATATTGTGCGATAGAGGTACACAGTTTGTATCTGAGGCAATGTCTAAGGTGATGAGCTTATTTTCGATTGAAAGATCTCTGAGTTCGATCTACCATCCGATGTCAAACGGCATGGTAGAGCGTCTAAATTCCACATTAAAGCAACTGCTAGGCAACGTATCTGACAAGCATCCTCAGGATTGGGATAGATTACTGCCAGCGGTACTGTTTGCTTATCGGGAGGTGCCAAATGAGCAAACAGGATTTTCACCATTTGAATTGATTTATGGGGAAAAACCTCGAGGACCCATGCCCATTTCAAACAATTACTGCTGGGTTTGGAAAAAGATCCTGAGGTAAAATCTTCATATCAGTACGTAGTAGATCTTAGAGGGAGACTAATCGACGCATGTCAGTTCGCAACGGAATCATCGGAGTTGGCAAAAGAAAAAGCACGTTCATTTTACAACCAACATAGGAAGTTACGAACATTAGCACCTGGAGATGAAGTCTATGTGCTATTACCACAAAGAGAAAATCGTTTATTAATCATGTGGAGCGGCCCGTACAGGGTCATCTCTAAAAGAACAGATGTGGATTATGTCATAGAGGTAATAGGGAAAAATAAAACATTCCACATAAATATGCTTCAAAAGTTTCATTCAAGACCTGATAATTTACAGTTAGTCTTTGATTCTGTCCTAGAACCTACAGCTCGTCTTGCTTCTATCGCCGGTATTAACGAAGAACAAACTTCTTTCCATGATGTTCCTTTATATTTATCACTCATTCCTCTTAAGCCTACAGAGACCTGGAAAGATGTTTCTACATGCACTGAACTTTCTTATAATCGTCAAGATGAAGTTCGAAGTCTGTTACAGTCTTTTCCAGATGTACTTACTGACATTCCTGGACGAACAAATATCATTTCTCATTCTATTAAACTTAGAGATGATCACCCTATCAGACTACGACCATATCCAATTCCATTGCACTTTAGTGATCAAGTGGAAAGAGAACTTGACGACATGCTCCAGCTTAACATCATTTCTCCTTCTAATTCACCCTACGCTTTTCCAATGGTCATGATAAGGAAGAAGGATAAATCAGTTCGAATTTGCATAGACTTTCGGCGACTTAACAGTATTACAATTACTGATGCTGAACCCATGCTGGTGCTGGAAGACTTACTGTCCAAACTCTCTGAGTCTACATTTTTTAGTAATTGGATTTGTCAAAAGGATATTGGCAAATTCCGCTCACAGAAGAGTCCAAACCTTTCACAGCTTTTACTACATCTAGAGGGTTTTTTCAGTGGAACTACATGTGCTTTGGTCTGGTGAATGCACCAGCTACTTTTGTGCGTATGATGAGGATGATTTTGTCCAATAGATCTGATGTCATCACCTACATTGATGATATATGTCTCTTTCACAATTCTTGGGAGGAACATATTGCTGGTCTCAGGTCATTGCTCCAAACTCTACGGTTACATAATCTCATAGCAAAACCCTCCAAAATTCAGATAGGATTTCAAGAAATTACCTTCTTAGGACACAGAGTCGGTCACGGCTGTCTGAAACCTGAGGATACTACTGTGTCACGTATCCTAAACCTCTCTATACCGACAACAAAGAAGCAAGTTCGCAGTCTTCTTGGTTTGTTGAATTTCTATCATACGTTTATACCAAATTTTTCGTCCATCACGTCAGTTCTATCCTCTTTAACTAGAAGGGGCTTGTCACGTGAAAGATAATTTATTTTACCATCTTGTCCATAATTTGATTACTCCTTTAAATGTTCTGTTTTCCGAGACATTTTGTATTTTCTTTTTCTTTCCTTTTCTACCTTTGTGGCCAAACTTTCTCACCCTCTCAAACCCCACCCGAGGTTGTTTACGCTGGCCAGCTGCGGTCAGCTAACGCTAGACGTAATGTTATCTAAACGCACCTGTTCGACCAGAGAAACATTTCTCGGGTCCGCTTTAAGTGTTAGAACGAGCCAAGACGGTTTCTGTGAAAGAAACGGTTCGTTAGCGGCGGGTACCCTCTGTGGTCCCAACAGGGGAATTTCTCTGGTCGCTTTAAAACGTTTGATGACGAGCGGCTGGTACCCTTTGAGGCCTGGGGAACTTTCGCACGATTTCTTTTGTCTTACTCTAGATTACGTCTTTCGCCGAACTTCTGTAGAAATACGCACGCCAGGTGTTCGGGGGGAGCGTCCCTTGTGATCTATAAGAGTAGACTGGGTTTAATAGACAAAGACATTCGTAAATTTTCCTGGCCCGAGATAGACCATTATGGAAATAAGGCAAACATTAACACAGAACTAAATGTTTTCGCCTATTTCTTGGCATTTTTCGGGGTGAGTTGACATATCTTATAATTATAATATTAGATTCATGTTAGCTTTTATATATATCTGTTAGGGAAGTGAATTTATTTCTGAGGACTTCTCCTAGCAATTTATTCAGTGATAAGGTAGCGCTGTCTACGGCCTATTAAGTGGTGCTTAAACTGTTACGGTTTATCATGGGTTAAATGTTAAACTTACAATAACAGATATTAGGCGTAGAATCAGTCCACGAATGCTTACCATTGGGTTAAGAGTCAGCAAGATTAACTGTCATTTCTGTAAGATAATGTCAGGTGTGGATTGTTCACTTTAAAACTGAATAGTGAGATGCAGGTAATAACTCTGGATTATAGGAGATAGTCACTTATTCCTTTTGATAGATATTTCTAGTGGCAAGGGAGGATCATTTTATGCTTACTTGTGTGGCTAGGCACTAGTCTATAACTTTCACTGAAAGCAGTCACCAGGCATAGATATAATTATATCGTATGATCTAACCACAACTGTATTATTATAGCAAGAACATTGCATTTTCTTTGTACTCATTTTGTGGAAATGCTAATATATTTCCCAAAGGGGAAATACGATTTATTTGTGTAATGTCAAATGCTGTAATCTGTTTATGTAAATTCATTTAATGTTGTAAGATGAATAAGCATATTTATTTAACTGTAACTACAGGTTAGGTTTCCTGTATGTTGAGATTGGGAGAAGAGGAGTAGATTTTGCTGTCAGAATATTTAATGACAGTTACATGGGTGTGCAAAAGATATTAAGCCTATGCGGGCGCGTGTTGATAATTGATATTTTTAAGGAACAGGAGACATGGTTAAAGACAGCCCTAAACTATCATAGCAATAACTACAATAAATCTAATCCCATAGTGGAGCGAAACTTTCTGTATAAAGTTAGTGTGATTTATTATTTGCTTGATGTAAAAGGGTGTCTCTTTTGGGTCTCAGTTTCAGGGAGACCGACTCGCGAGAGCAGATTCCAGTCAGGCGAAGAACGAAATATTCTCTTCGATCTAGAGGGTTCTGAATACCGCTAGCGTCACGAATCGTCACACCCCGTTCCTGAATCAAAACCCCTTTTGTCAACGCCAAGTTAAGCTCACGCAGTGCAACGGAGCCAACGCTAAATCTGGAATCGCCAAACGCAGTAGTAGTTCTCTACTCGCCTATTGGATTACCAGCCAGAGCATTGCGGCTTCCAGAATATCAAACCCGCTCAGCATGCCTATAGCAGAATTCCATATCACCCGCCTTTTTTGTGCCTAAACGGGGCACTCAGCAAACCACAGCCAAACCAGTTTTAACAGGATTTACAGCCAAGCGGAGCCTTGCGCCGGATAAGCACGCCTGGGTCTCTGTGTCCTCAAGTGACTTTTTCTGGTGTATTTCCTGGATACTTAAAACCTCGCACGTATGAGCAGCCATCTATGGACAGAGTTCTAGCCCCCACTCACGCTATAAGGGGAGTCACCAACGTTTAGCACCAGCAAAGAAAGTTTTGTAGGCTAGTCCCTCACGAAGGATCTACAAGTAATTCACTTCCTGGAGCTAGTACATTTGGTCCCCGAAAAGCAGACAGGCTGTCGCCCAGTTCAATCAGTTGGTCAGCAGGAGATAAACAGTGTTCCCCAGCCCAACTCGCGCCAGTAGGGGGGGTCACCAACGATAGCGCCTATACAGGGATGTTATTCAGGTTAATTCCATCACCGATGGAGGATATATACGAAAACACCACTTACTGGAGTTACTTCAGCTGGTCCCCGAAAACCGAAGGACTGTCACTCGATTATTTATCTCTTTGTGTTCTACAGGTTTTATGAATGGTGAACTGTGTGTGTGGTTGTTGGTGTATATGATTATTGATGAATATTTGATTATTGAGGTAATTTTATGTTGTTGTGATGATATGCATTATTTTCATGCTTTTCTTCTTTAATAAATTTTACACATTTATTAATGCGCTGTTCACGACCTTTCCATCCATATTTGTATTTTTAGCTCTTTACTATAATCTCTATGTATGATAAGAGAAAAGAGTGAGAGCAGGAGAGGCTTAGACAGTAATAGTGAGTTGAGGCCTGGAGAGAGAGATCCTTTGAATAAATCTTCTTCCAGGTTGTCTCAAGTCCATCTCCTATTTACACCTTATCTAAAGTGTAATCTATAACTCTGTCAGTCCACTATCCCTTGTCGATTTCACTACAGTTGTCCAACTCGACGAATACTCTACACTCTAACTCAACCACGACAAATGGGGGCTCGTCCGGGATTCTAGAACCCATCAGCCCACAAAAAATGGGGTCTCGCCGCGAATTTGAACTACATATGCAGCAATCGCAACAGATGAGGTTGCAGTCTGGTAGGAATCTCTCACAAGATTCTATTCTGATTCTTAGAGTTTAGTGTTCGGCAGATTATAGGAATTTCTTTACCCTAGACATATCGAACTATTTCTTTTGGAGGAAGTCGGAACAGCGTTTTTCTCCACAGCAATCATAAATATTTAGTTACATTTATTGTTCATGCTACACATGAGACAGCTGGTAAAGGTTGATGGTATCACTGCTGAGTTTTTGGTTGACAAATCTGACGACTATTGTTGTAAAAGTCAGAAATTTTTTTTTAAGGGTTAATATTTTTTCAGGAGTAGCTCTTTAATCTGAGATAAGAAGCTACAGATAGTCAGTTACTAGCTTGCATTTGTACCAAGGGAGGGTGTTCATTCGGACGATAGTAACCAATCCTCTCAATAGCTTAGTACTGACAGAACTGGGGTGAAGTGATAGTAAGTTTTACATCACTTACATTTTTTGGAGTTTTTTGGGTTTGCTTGTCGCACCTAGTGGACTAGGTAACTAAGATCTCTAGGTTCTATTCTTCTATAGTGTTTGCTCACCCTGATATAATGGCCGATCTAGATAAAGTGCATAGGATTGCCCTCGAGGTAGCTAAGTACATGGAGTACAAGGATAGCGAAATCCAGCCCTTTCTAGAATTTGCAGTAAGCCTGCAGGATCAATACGAGGTAGACAATTGGTTTGACAGCCGTTTAATCTTGGCATGGTCCTGTAAACAAACTGGGGAGAGTGAAGCATTCACCCGACAGTATGCAGAAGAAGTGATAGAAGATGAGAAGCAAAGGGAAAAGCAAAGACAAGAACGGGACAAGAAATTGGAAATGGAGCAACAAGAACGGGACAAGCAATGGGAAATAGAGCGCCAAGAAAGGGACAGAGAAAGCCAAGAAAGGAGCAGGCTACACCAAATCAGAATGAATGAACTGGATAGCCAAATTCGGAGGGTGGAAACAGATACTAAATGTAGTCACTCTACTTCCCCTTCTACTGTGCCCTTAACGGTCAACGCCCCTGCAAACCTTGCGCCCATAAAAGAAAACTTGCCTGCTGAAACCGAACCCCAACTCCAGAAAATTGACTTTCCTTTGGACTTGGATCCGAAGCCCAAACAAGGAAAGAATTTACGTCGGGACAGCAGACCTAAAGCCACGGGAAAAATTACGCAACGTTCCCAGGCATGGAAACTGCACAAAGGTGAGACAGGTGCTAACAAGCATTGTAATACGGATTGTTCCCGTCTGACAAGCGGCGAACCCCGAGCCTCTCACGCTCCAGACCGAGCAGCACCTAACCGACACGTGACGTCGAGAAAAGGGAGCCACACCCTATCACGTTATATTTCGCAAGATTCCCGGCGGGACAGCAAAAAACCATATGCAGAGGCGTATCCCTCCAACTCAACGATCGTAGAAAGGAGGCGTCGCTCCTCTTATCACCCTGAGCTTAAAAGGTGCAAGAATAAGTCGCCTGTTAAAAGGGTTAAACTTTCCAAACCGTTCCAAGGAACTTTGGAAAAACACACCGAGAGTTTTCTCTCGGGCACTTCGCGATCAAACTGGATCTCAAACCGTCCAGTCTTTTGCATGCAGTCTGCGGAGCCTGTCAACCAGGAAGTGGATGTCGCATTGCAGGACAAAGTTCAACTGACGCCAGTAACTTCCTCAGGGAAGGGCAAAAATGACGTTTATGATGGACACAGGGTTCCAGACGAAGGGATCCCTGGTATTCCATTTGAGTCTCTCACACTTCTCAGGGCAGAAGACAGTGAGAAAAGCTGCCTTACTACTGTACAAGGAGCCATTGTTGAGAGCCTTGGCTCACGTCATGCTAGTAATGGGAAAGCGACTCAACAAACTCTGCAACTAGCAGATATTACCTATCTGTCTTCACGGATAGAAGCTACGGAGATCTGTTATGATTTAGTAGAACCCCAGAATGCGATCGATTACTCTTTGCTTCAGGCAGCAGAGTTTTCTCATTCAAATCGCATTATTCCAGTGGTCTCAACCCCACTGATGGACAGCAAAGTAGTCGCCTCCGCCAGGCCATTACAGAGCAACTTGATCATTTCCGTTGACCAAGCCAGAGTTGTGACTGGCAAGGCAAGGAAAGCTCCAGACCCACCTTTAGACGGCACAGGTCTGAAGATTGATCAATGCTCCCACCGAAACAGGGGAGTAGGTGTGAAGAGGCAGAAGAAAAATGCTAGCATTTCTTCGGCCAACGAACGGCTTTATTTACCAACTAGGGTTACACGCGCACGAAAAGTCCCTATAGACTGCAGCTATACAGGGTTATTCAAGTCCGCGACAGGTAAACCCATAACGGAAATTAAACAGCCCGAGTCCAGCAACGATTACACTGCACATAACAGGCGGATTACCTATGCAGTGGCCAGTGAGTTCAGGCGGGGCCGAAACTCACAACAGGTGCGGATAATTTTCCGGACCATAAACAGGCACAGCGAACTGCGGAAGCAAGGTCAGGTTCACACGGAAACGAATTACGTCAGCGCCGAGTGGCCTCGCAAAATCCCATTCGCTGAACGTCTATTAGACAGAGGGAAGATAAGAAATGAACTCGGAGCTAGTCATACAGACAGACAGAAATTGGAAACGTATTTGGTTTTATGAGTATAGGATGTTCCAATGACAGGTAACAAAAGACGATGGAAAAGATAAATTACTGTCATTTTTGTCCGTATTCCTCGAACTTTAAAGGGGGGGGGGGGGGGGGCCCCTTGTCACGTGAAAGATAATTTATTTTACCATCTTGTCCATAATTTGATTACTCCTTTAAATGTTCTGTTTTCCGAGACATTTTGTATTTTCTTTTTCTTTCCTTTTCTACCTTTGTGGCCAAATTTTCTCACCCTCTCAAACCCCACCCGAGGTTGTTTACGCTGGCCAGCTGCGGTCAGCTAACGCTAGACGTCTTCTTCTTCTTCGATCCTTAACCACCGATCGTCAAAGCAGTCAGTGGCCATCACGCCTAGTGGCGTCTTGTAGGGCAACAACAAATTGATTCCACTTTGCACGGTCGGTGGCCATCCCTCGTACAGTGCCCCAACTCTGGTTCACTCTTTGCATCTCAGCCCCCACAGTCCTCCGCCAAGCTGTCCCCGGTCGGCCTCTCCCTCGCTCTCCCTCAGGGGTCCAAAGCATAGCCGCTCCTGTGATGGCACCGGGGTCTCTTCTGAGGACATGACCAACCCAGCTCCAGCGTCTGCCAGCTATGATGGTATGCATGTCCTCTTGCTTGCTACGAGTAAGCAGACCCTGGCTGGTGATGGCACTCGGCCAAAAGATTCGGTGAATTTTTCTTAGGCATGTTGTGTGAAAAGAGGACAATTTTGACATTTCTTTCTCTGTGACTCTCCAGCACCCCGCACCACAGAGAAGCACAGAAAGCACGCAACTCTGGTATAATCTTAACCTTGTGCTCGTGCTGCATTGGGAGGACCCCCAGATGTCACTTAGGCCAAAGAAGGCTGTTCCCGCCCCACCCACTCCGATGTCGATGTCTCCGCCCGCCCCACCATCCGGTGCCACCACGCTTCCCAGGCATGTGAAGGCATCCGTCTGCACCAGCCGCTGACTCCCCACCGACATGGGCCAGGGCCGCTCACACCGAGCGCCACGACCCCAGACCTCTTCAAACTGATGCCCAAGCCCACCCGCTGGCTAAATCTACTAAGTCCATCCGTCTTCCCCCGGATGTGCCGACGCGAACGCGCCAGCAGTGCAATGTCATCTGCACACCCCAGATCCTCCAATGTTGAAAATGTAGTCCATCCCATTCCTCCCGGACTGCCCTCCGCCGTCTGGCGCACCACCCAGTCCATGACTATCAAAAACAGAGTGGTTGACAAGGGGCATCCCCGTCGCACTCCCGCCCTCACCCCGAAGGCCAGGCCGCTCCGCCCAACACCACACGCAAAGCTGGCATAGAGGCCTTCCATGACCGACACTATGCAGCTTGGAATTCCATAAGCCCTCAGTATCTTCCATAGACTGTCCCTATGTATGCCGTCAAAAGCCTTTTCAAAATCAACAAAATTTATGTAAAGCTGTCTTTGCCATTCTGAGCACTGCTCTATAATGCTCCCGAGAGTGAATATATGGTCTACACATCCTCTGTTCTTTCCAAATCCTGCCCGCCCCTTCCTCAGTCTGCAGTCCACTGCCTTTGAAATTCTCTGTATAATTATCCCGCCTAGTACTCCGCTGGGAACCGAGAGAAGAGCGACCCCTCTCCAACCATTGCAGTCCGAAAGATCTCCCCTCTTGGGCAACCCGACAATTATTCCCCCGTTCCACTCCGATGGTGCCGCTCCCGCCCTCCACACCCGCGCAAACAGTGGTTCCAATAGTTCCGCTGCTAGCTCAGGGTCTGTCTCAAACAGCTCCGCATTTAAGTTATCATGGCCCGGAGCCCTACCGTTTCCCAACCCTTTAACTGCCGTGATGACCTCCTCCCCTCGTGGAACGTCTGTACCTACATCTAGATCGTTTTCAGCCTCAGGAACATTCAATTGTGTCTTTGGTATTTCCTTGTTCAGAGTTTCTCCGAAGCGCCCTGCCCACCCCGCTTCCCGCCCCCTTGCTGTCCCAACGAGACCCCCTTGCCCATCTCCCACCAATGTAATATCGTTTGCACCCCGTCCTCCGCCGATGAATCCAGTTATTCTGCACACTGTGCTCTGTCCATCTCCCAGCGCTGCCTCCTCTGCCCGCCCTGCAAGATCGTCTAGGAAATTCCTTCCGCCGGCTCGGGTCTGGCGCCCAACCTCCCTGTCCAGTCGACTGCACCGTTCGCTATATAGTTGTTTCAACCTGGGGGACTTCGCCTCTGTTTTCTTTCCTTTCATTTCCTTTCTCATCTTTATGGTGTTTAGTGTTTCTGGTGTTATCCAGTCTTGCTTCTTCCTTTCCTGGAATCCTAAGCATGATTTGCTACTTTCCTTATATATTGTTGAAATGGTGTTAAAATTCTGGTCTATATCATCAGTCAATGTCTTTTCCTGGCTTTTGGCAAATTGATATCGTTTCTTAATGTCGGCCGCAAAAGCCCCTCCGGCAAGGGGGTCCCTCAGTTTGCTGATGTCAAACCTCCCCTGTGCAGCCACAGTCGGCCCAGCCCCTCCCAGCTTCACCCCCAGTTTTGCAACCACCAAATGGTGATCGCTTCCCACACCTGCACCTCCCCCCACCCCCACATCCTGCAATGCATGTCTCCATCTACCGTCAACCACGACGTGGTCCATCTGGTTTCCGTCCCGACCACCTGGCGACTCCCATGTTAACCTGTGAATTTCCCCATGTGGGAAAAGTGTTCCTCCAATGACCAGGTCGTTAATGCTACAGAAACTTATTAGCTTATCCCCATTTTCGTTTGCTATTCCGCTGCCGCATTTCCCCATTGTTCTTTCATTATATGTATTGTGTGTACCAACTTTCGCATTGAGGTCTCCCATTACTATAACAAGATCATACCCAGGTGTGTCCTCCATCTCCCCCCGCAGTCGTCGACAGAATTCATCCCCGACCTCCCCACCGCCATCATCCGCCGGTGCGCAGCACTGTACCACTGTAGTGCCGGTGAATCTCCCTCTCAACCCCAACCGCACCAGTCTGCCGCCGATGGGCCTCCATTCCAGCAATGTCCCCTCCCCCCCCCCCCCCCCTGCAGAACAACGGCCACGCCCTCACTGTGCCGTCCATCCTCTCCGCCAGAGCAAAGCACCGCCTCTCCCGCCGCCGTTTTAACCCTTCCCGCCCCTGTCCATCCGCTCTCGCCCATCCCCAGGACGTGCAACCCACAGTTTCTCACCTCTGCCGCGACCTGTCCTAGCCCACCTGTCTCGCACATTGTCCCGACATTCCAAAATCCTTTTCCCGCATCCCGCTTTGCGGCCAGGACATCCGTTTTCATGTCAGTGGCTTCCTTTCGGCCTTCACCACTGACAGTCATACGAGCCACAGACTCCGAACGTCCATCCCGCAGCAAAGTTTGTTCATTTGATGTTGTTTCCGTAACTTCATTATTTTTTTTACATAGACAGGGGTGTCAGCCCTATGCTAAAACCCCCAACCTGGAGGACCAGGGTACCAGCTTTTGTCTGACCCCTACCCACACAGACCAGTCCAGCTTGGTTGAACCTACCAGGAGTAAAACTCCCACTGGCATAGCTCTGGGGATTGTCAGGGTACGCAAGCTGCCATACCGCTACAAGGTATAGGCACCATTGATGGCAGAACGCTAGACGTAATGTTATCTAAACGCACCTGTTCGACCAGAGAAACATTTCTCGGGTCCGCTTTAAGTGTTAGAACGAGCCAAGACGGTTTCTGTGAAAGAAACGGTTCGTTAGCGGCGGGTACCCTCTGTGGTCCCAACAGGGGAATTTCTCTGGTCGCTTTAAAACATTTGATGACGAGCGGCTGGTACCCTTTGAGGCCTGGGGAACTTTCGCACGATTTCTTTTGTCTTACTCTAGATTACGTCTTTCGCCGAACTTCTGTAGAAATACGCACGCCAGGTGTTCGGGGGGAGCGTCCCTTGTGATCTATAAGAGTAGACTGGGTTTAATAGACAAAGACATTCGTAAATTTTCCTGGCCCGAGATAGACCATTATGGAAATAAGGCAAACATTAACACAGAACTAAATGTTTTTCGCCTATTTCTTGGCATTTTTCGGGGTGAGTTGACATATCTTATAATTATAATATTAGATTCATGTTAGCTTTTATATATATCTGTTAGGGAAGTGAATTTATTTCTGAGGACTTCTCCTAGTAATTTATTCAGTGATAAGGTAGCGCTGTCTACGGCCTATTAAGTGGTGCTTAAACTGTTACGGTTTATCATGGGTTAAATGTTAAACTTACAATAACAGATATTAGGCGTAGAATCAGTCCACGAATGCTTACCATTGGGTTAAGAGTCAGCAAGATTAACTGTCATTTCTGTAAGATAATGTCAGGTGTGGATTGTTCACTTTAAAACTGAATAGTGAGATGCAGGTAATAACTCTGGATTATAGGAGATAGTCACTTATTCCTTTTGATAGATATTTCTAGTGGCAAGGGAGGATCATTTTATGCTTACTTGTGTGGCTAGGCACTAGTCTATAACTTTCACTGAAAGCAGCCACCAGGCATAGATATAATTATATCGTATGATCTAGCCACAACTGTATTATTATAGCAAGAACATTGCATTTTCTTTGTACTCATTTTTTGGAAATGCTAATATATTTCCCAAAGGGGACATACGATTTATTTGTGTAATGTCAAATGCTGTAATCTGTTTATGTAAATTCATTTAATGTTGTAAGATGAATAAGCATATTCATTTAACTGTAACTACAGGTTAGGTTTCCTGTATGTTGAGATTGGGAGAAGAGGAGTAGATTTTGCTGTCAGAATATTTAATGACAGTTACATGGGTGTGCAAAAGATATTAAGCCTATGCGGGCGCGTGTTGATAATTGATATTTTTAAGGAACAGGAGACATGGTTAAAGACAGCCCTAAACTATCATAGCAATAACTACAATAAATCTAATCCCATAGTGGAGCGAAACTTTCTGTATAAAGTTAGTGTGATTTATTATTTGCTTGATGTAAAAGGGTGTTTCTTTTGGGTCTCAGTTTCAGGGAGACCGACTCGCGAGAGCAGATTCCAGTCAGGCGAAGAACGAAATATTCTCTTCGATCTAGAGGGTTCTGAATACCGCTAGCGTCACGAATCGTCACACCCCGTTCCTGAATCAAAACCCCTTTTGTCAACGCCAAGTTAAGCTCACGCAGTGCAACGGAGCCAACGCTAAATCTGGAATCGCCAAACGCAGTAGTAGTTCTCTACTCGCCTATTGGATTACCAGCCAGTGCATTGCGGCTTCCAGAATGTCAAACCCGCTCAGCATGCCTATAGCAGAATTCCATATCACCCGCCTTTTTTGTGCCTAAACGGGGCACTCAGCAAACCACAGCCAAACCAGTTTTAACAGGATTTACAGCCAAGCGGAGCCTTGCGCCGGATAAGCGCGCCTGGGTCTCTGTGTCCTCAAGTGACTTTTTCTGGTGTATTTCCTGGATACTTAAAACCTCGCACGTATGAGCAGCCATCTATGGACAGAGTTCCAGCCCCCACTCACGCTATAAGGGGAGTCACCAACGTTTAGCACCAACAAAGAAAGTTTTGTAGGCTAGTCCCTCACGAAGGATCTACAAGTAATTCACTTCCTGGAGCTAGTACATTTGGTCCCCAAAAAGCAGACAGGCTGTCGCCCAGTTCAATCAGTTGGTCAGCAGGAGATAAACAGTGTTCCCCAGCCCAACTCGCGCCAGTAGGGGGGGTCACCAACGATAGCGCCTATACAGGGATGTTATTCAGGTTAATTCCATCACCGATGGAGGATATATACGAAAACACCACTTACTGGAGTTACTTCAGCTGGTCCCCGAAAACCGAAGGACTGTCACTCGATTATTTATCTCTTTGTGTTCTACAGGTTTTATGAATGGTGATCTGTGTGTGTGGTTGTTGGTGTATATGATTATTGATGAATATTTGATTATTGAGGTAATTTTATGTTGTTGTGATGATATGCATTATTTTCATGCTTTTCTTCTTTAATAAATTTTACACATTTATTAATGCGCTGTTCACGACCTTTCCATCCATATTTGTATTTTTAGCTCTTTACTATAATCTCTATGTATGATAAGAGAAAGGAGTGAGAGCAGGAGAGTCTTAGACAGTAATAGTGAGTTGAGGCCTGGAGAGAGAGATCCTTTGAATAAATCTTCTTCCAGGTTGTCTCAAGTCCATCTCCTATTTACACCTTATCTAAAGTGTAATCTATAACTCTGTCAGTCCACTATCCCTTGTCGATTTCACTACAGTTGTCCAACTCGACGAATACTCTACACTCTAACTCAACCACGACAGGGCTCTCCTAGTAAAATTCTATGGAATGCAGATTGCGACAGAGCATTACACCACATTAAAATTTGTTTTTCTAACGCACCTATTTTAAGATTACCTAACATGCGTTTACCTTTCATTCTCAGGACTGACGCATTTTTGGAGGGAATTGGCGGGTGCCTGATGCAAGACTTTCACGGAGCTATTCATCCAGTATTATATGTTAGCCGAAAGCTGAGTACGACAGAATCCAGGTACCCCGCCATTGAACGTGAGTTGCTGGTATTGATATGGTGTATGATCAAGCTTCAGCGCTACTTACTAGGTGCACAGTTTGTCCTGCAAACTGACCACAAGGCATTGACATATTTGCAAACTGCCAAGTTCCCAAATCAGCGTGTAGCCAGATAAGCTCTCCTTCTACAATCTTATGATTATAAGATTTTTCCTATAACAGGTAGCAGGAATGTTTTGGCTGACACATTATCCAGATGTGTTATACATGATTAGGACAGTTACGTGACATGAACATGATACACAGAGTGATAGTTACGCTGAGTGCGTACTTATAAACCTTACTATTTCGGAACTATGCTAATGGTGAAACTCGTGATTACTGCAAGAACATTTAGTTTCATTCATGGATTTTCTCTATTTACTTACAAGAGAACATTTTAGTAAATTATGGGACTGTATTGGTAATTATTTTTTCTATATATTGCATTACATCCACTACTACACGTAGGTTATAATTGACATAATGTGTTTATTATGATTATATTTGACTTCAGTCATTGACAAAACAATATATGACATGACTCAGACTGTCACGAGAGGGTTCGAAGATGCATTATTGGCCATCCTTCTTGGAAAACCGGTAGTTTTCTCTTGAGGGGGGGGGGGGGTAATAATGTTACACGTCTTTTTGTGCACCTCAATGTTTTCACTATTTTGAAACGCTGCGGTGTTCAACTAGAGTGTCACGGGAATAGATTGGGAACTGAGTTGAGGGTGTGTGTGTATGTTTGTGAATGTGATCTAGGGTAAGTCCGTGGGAAGAATGTAGGTCGTGAATGGGGGGAAACTGTCGGGTGATGTTTGGCAGTGAGTGAGTGAGAGAAAGGGGACACAACTTTAAGAGCAGTGTATTCAGCCGGATGGCTAAGTGGGATGTGTAGTTTTTGGGATTATATTCTATGTCTGCTGTATGATTCTACTTCATAAAGAATTAGCAATGTGTGTGATTGCTAGATGAAATATTTATTGAAAGGAAGTATATTTTTGGAGCTCTACTTGATTCATTCATGAGTTCAATAATGTTGTGTTAGAAGACTTCCGTGCAGACGCAAGACGGACAGAACAGTTCGCTTCTTGAATTATATATTGACTGCATAAATCCTATGAGTGGACACTATTCAAGTGTGTTAACTTTATGAACATCTATTATAATGGAGTAACGTGTTGACAATAAAATCTTTATCGTATCTGTCACTGGAGCATTTATTTGATGATTTACTGTTGGCGTTACACCTACTAGACACTTACTTGGCTAATTTAATGAACATACCATTGATAACGCCACAACGTCCCTCGAAGTATCGTTTGGTAATTACGAAGTTGGTCCAGCGCCTTCAAAACGCATCTAATGTTGTTGTCTATCTTTATCTGAAGGTCACTTATACCACACACTCGTTCCACTGATAGAACCACCAAATGATACCACCGACTAGTATCATGAAATGAGAGAAACAAATATCCCTTCTGGGTATTGGATCTCTTGACATGAAAATCAGGTATCCCTCCCTTTCGTTCCACCTTCCCATCTGCCTCAGAACTTTACCCTCTCTGAGCATTAATGTTAATCCAAGAGAGCGGAAAACACCCATTGCATATAAAACATGTTTACATATACATATACACTGGTTGAAAAGTTAATATAATAATTATAAACATTATTTCTGTCGTCATCCTCTTCCTGCTCCATATGGAACTTGTGACTACCTCTACGTTTTGTTCTCTAAGAGAACCCTACCTGCATGAAGCAGGCACCTTCTCTATTAGTTGTGGTTCATGAAACCATCATTCTATATGCTGATGTGAAGAGCCTCATATGAGCTTGGACATGCACTTGAAATTTTCCCATGTTAATTTTGCGAAATAAGGATACGGACTTCTGGCTCAGGGCAAATTTTTTTTCGGCAACTTGGTGAAAATGCCTCTTACACGTGGTCTGGGGTATTACTTTAACTAGAATTCCAGTATTACTGTGTGTTCAGGTTCCTAGGATTCCGAGCTTTCCGTTTTAGAAAATGTAGAGTTTCCTAACTCTGTAAGTCCAGAAGAGGCTCACATATGCTCTCCGGGCCTTTAACTTAGAATCCTGATTCTATTCCTTATCCTGGCTTGTCTGACTGTGTTCTTGACGATTTGAATTAGTAGTGCTGTAATTTTAAAATGATGTAGATTTTAAGCAACACTCGGTCCACGCATCCACATGGCTACGTGTAGGTGAATCTCAATCACAGATGTTGTATTTTAGCATCTTAAATTTCAAAGCAATCATATTCAAGTGTCTGACATTGGTAGATATTATCCTCACAACCCTCAAAAGGAAAATTCATGCATGACAAAAAAAGATATGATTTGTTAAAAGTCACTACCATATAAGGTACTACTTCTTCCGTTGATGTTGATCATGTTTATTAATTGGCACTGTTATAGACAGGACCGGTTTAAGCCAAAAAGTACCTCTAGGCTTTTTGATGACCCCCCCCCCCCGCCGCCCGCCTTATTCTAATAAGCAATACTTTTAATGTTTTTTTTTCAAACCCCTTAGCATGATGATGTTATGTACGAAAATTATTAATTCACTGGTATGTTAGTTTGTTAGCATTGCTTACCTATTTTATTAGGAATTAATTTTATTAATTTTTATTAGTATTATTTTTATTATTAGTAGATTAAACACAGTGGCAAAATGTGCCTCCACTACAGTTGTAGAATCGATTACAGCGAGGTGACGGTGTCTCTAAAAATAGCACGCAATCACAGCTTAGCGAATGAAGAGGGTCACTTGCCTAACAATATTGCTTACTTGCAGTTAGTTTTCTGTGTTTTAGTTCCAACTTCTGAATGATAGTATAACGACCAGGATGGATGAATAGCAGACAGACGTTTACGTTCCGCTTTGGGAAGATGGCCACTATATTCTCATATATGTTATAATGTTGGAAATCTTTTGGAAAAGAAGATAGCATTAGTTGAAGGCATCATACTATGAGTTGATATGGTCAGTACACACTTTCGAGCAATGTAGGAGAAAGGTTAATGGTCGGACGAATAAAACATTTTGATTGAAAGGTAGTGTTAAGTCATGTTTCTGAGGGGGAGTTAAGTGTTAGGGATTGTTAGGTGCGGGGCTGATTTTTGCTAGTAAGCACGTTTAAAGTGATGAGATAGATTTTTTATTTGGGTGCTTTGTGTACGATATTTTTGGAACACGGCTCAACTGAGTATGTGTCAGTTTTTTTTAAAAATAAAGAAACTGTTCAAATGTTCTTAGTAGTAGTTGGGGAGAGATACGGATGAGCTGAGCTCACATCTCAAGCAGTGAGTTCGCGCTTGAGCGACTTCACTGAGTTGTACTGAGAAACTATAATCTCGGGCATTAAGTATCTGGCAGAGCTTCGAGACGGGTGGATAGTCTCGCAAGTGTGCCCAGAGGGTGTTTAGTGGATGACAGAGATTTTAATCTGATTTCATATTCCTGTGGAGGATATTTGCTAATGTAATGTACTGTGAGTTGCTGTGTATGGAACCAATTTCTGGATATTTGCTAATGTAATGTACTGTGAGTTGCTGTATATGCAACCAATTTCTGGATATTTGCTAATGTAATGTACTGTGAGTTGCTGTGTATGGAACCAATTTCTGGATATTTGCTAATGTAATGTACAGTGAGTTGCTGTGTATGCAACCAATTTCTGGATACTAATGCAATGTACTGTGAGTTGCTGTGTATGCAACCAATTTCTGGTAGGATATGTACAAGCCTTCTCAATTTATGATGAGTTGCTATGCTCAGCATCCTATTTGCCATGGATTTTGCATGCTGTTCTAACCTGTGACAATGTACTGTCTGTGATGTCGATGTTGCTGTGTTCAATAAACTGTGTAATAGTTGGAAACCTTATCCGTCTTACGCGTTGGTGGATTTCCTAACCTGGCGTTACAGTTGTGTGGGTGATAACAGAATATAGACCAACTTAAAGAACTCATGACATTCGCATATATATATATATATATATATATATATATATATATATATATATATATATATATATATATATATATATATATATATATATATATATATATTATACAACTGTCGGCCACTACAATAAGCCCGACCTTACTGACATCGTCCTTGTCAGTGGTACTACACCAACACCCAACAGAAAAATTCAATAACAACAGAAACAGCTTGCAACGAATTTTTACACAGTAACAGAAGTGGTTTCTCCAGTGAAAAGGGGTGTGATACCAAGTATGGATGTTGGATTTAACAGAAGGATATCATCTTACAGAATTTCTACAGCCTTCAATAGAACATCCACTGACATACTTTTTTGGGATGTCAAGTCAAGTTATACAGTGTTACCAGTGCGAGTTTTTGTGTACAAGTTTTTTATTCCACTAGACGTCAACCAGTACGTGTCAAGGACCTGAGAAGCTAGGAGATGCAATCTACATACCGTGTGATACCCGATTCCCATCGTTGTCGTTGTCGCGAAGGCCGGGAGTTCTTTTTTTTAAGATAAGTGGTTTTTTGCATGTGCACTGTGCCACTGTTATATGTTATCGAGCCTTTCTTGATAGCGTGTACTATTTGTACTATTTAGTGTTCTGTGTTCTATGTTTCATGTTTAAGCGGGTTTTGTTGGGAGGTGACGTATGGTAGGAAATATCCCAGTTCATCCAGGGTGTACGTAAGCGTTCTTTAGGGACACTTTTGCAGATTTCCCGCAGTGGAAATTCCAGAATTTTTGCTGAAGGATTTTCATTCCACTGTGTTTGGTGATCTGTGACACCATTGTTTAGGTGTGACGAACTGTTTTATTGTCGTTATTGTGGTATTTTTTATCTGTGCCTTAGTTTCTTGATTAATTTGTTTATGATTGTCATTCTCAATCTTCCTATCATTTATTTCTATACAAATTTTTTGTTTATACACTGTGCTGTTTCTTGCCTTGTCACAGAGAGTTGTAAATTACATTTTCTTTAAATGTAGTTGTCAGTTGTGTGTATGTCTGTGCACGCGCGTGCGATAGTGTGTGTGTGGAAGGAGGGTGGAGACGTTTCAATATTTCTCTCAAGAGAGACAATCTTGTTGGAGAGAATGCACCTAGATTATTTGCAGTTATCGTTCATTTCACTAATGATACAATCCAAACAAAAAATTAATATTAATTTTAATTTTATTCATTGTATTATTTTTACGACAGATTATTGTATTGTCATGGAGAATACTCCTGGTAGGTTCAACCAAGCTGGATTGGTCTGCGTGGGTAGGGGTCAGACAAAATCTGGTACCCTGGTCCTCTAGGTTGGGCTTTTTAGCACAGGGCCGACACCCCTGTCTGTGTAAAAAATCGCACATGTTACGGAAACGGCAATAAATGAAAAAAACTTTGATGCGGGACGGACATCCGGAGTCTTAGGCTCGTATGACTGACGGTGGTAAAAGCCGAAAGGAAGCCACTGGCATGAAAACGGATGCCCAGACCGCAAAACACGAAACCAGAATTTGTTTTTGGAATATCAGAACTATGAATGAGGCAGGAAAGCTGAGACAGTTCATAGCAGAGATGAGGAATTATAAACTACATATCCTGGGAATAAGCGAGAGCAGATGGACAGGGATGGGGAGAATAAAATCAGCTACAGGGGAAACAGTACTTTATTCTGGTAGAGAGGATGGTCAGCACAACGAAGGTGAAGCCATTATCCTTAAGAAATGAATGGAAAGGTCTCTACTGGAATGGAAACCCATTAACAACAGACTAATAAGAGCAAGACTGAGAGGGAGATTCACCAACACCACAGTTATACAATGCTATGCACCAACAAACGACAGCGATGAAGAGATCAAGGACGAGTTCTATCAACAGGTACAAAAGGAAATGGAAACTATACCCAGGTACGATCTTATTATAGTAATGGGAGACCTAAATGCGAAAGTTGGAACACACAATAATTATAACGAAAGAGTAATGGGGAAATGCGGCAGTGGAACAGTAAATGAGAATGGGGACAAATTAATAAGCTTCTGCAGTATTAACAACCTGGTCATTGGAGGAACAATTTTTCAACACAAAGAAGTGCACAAGTTAACATGGGAGTCACCAAACGGACGAGACAAAAAACAGATAGATCACATAATGATCAATGGCAGATGGAGACATGCACTACAAGACGTGAAAGTAAGAAGGCGCAGATGTGGGAAGTGATCATCACCTTGTAGTAGCAAGACTGAAGGTGAAACTCAGAGCTGCTGGACCAGTTGCAGTGAAACAGAAAAGATATAACATCACGAAACTTAAGGACCCCCTCACCAGAAAAGCGTTCGTGGTCGACGTAAAGAGACGATATCTGATTACCAAAAGCCAGGAAGGAACAGAGACCGACGATGTCGACCAGAAATTCAACACCATCTCAACAATATACAAAGAAAGCAGCAAGTCATGCTTTGGATTCCAGGAAAGAAAGAGCCAAGGCTGGATAACATCAGAAACGCTAAACACCATAGCGAAGAGAAAGGAAATAAAAAGAAAGAAAACAGAAGCTAAGTCTCCCAGGTTAAAGGCAATATATAGTGAACAGTACAGTCAGCTGGACAAGGAAGTAAAACGTCAAACCCGTGCTAACAAAAGGACATTTGTGGATGACCTTGCAAAACAGGCAGAAGAGGCAGCACTGAGAAATGAACAAAGCACAGTTTATAAAATAACTAAAGCTATCAGTGGAAAACGAGGTGCAAACAACATAACGTTAGTAAGAGACAAGCAAGGAAATCTCATCACCACAGCACAGGGGCAGGAAACAAGATGGGCAGAGCACTTCAGATAAACATTGAATAAGGAACCACCAGAGACTCAGCTGAATGTTCCTGAGGCTGAAAGTGACTTAGACGTAAATACAGACATTCCAAGAAAAGAAGAAATTATCACAGCTATCAAAGGGCTAAAAAATGGAAAAGCGCCTGGTCACGACAATCTAAATGCTGAGCTATTCAAGACAGACCATGAACTAGCAGCAGAACTATTAGAACCACTATTTGCACAAGTCTGGGAAACTGAGACAACACCAACAGAGTGGAGTAAAGGAATAATTGTCAAATTGCCCAAGAAGGGCGACCTTGCAGACTGCAACAACTGGAGAGGAATTACCCTCCTCTCAGTTCCCAGCAAAATACTAGGCAGGATAATCATCCAGAGAATTTCAAAAGCAGTTGACCATAAGCTGAGGAAAGAACAAGCGGGCTTCAGAAAGAACAGAAGATGTGCAGAGCATATATTTGCCCTCAGGAACATTATAGAGCAGTGCTCAGAATGGCAGAGACAGCTGTGCATTAACTTTGTTGATTTTGAAAAGGCTTTCGACAGCATACACAGGGACAGCCTATGGAAAATTATGAGGGCTTATGGAATTCCCAGCCGCATTGTTTCCATTATAAAAAGCCTGTATTCTAACTTTACGTGCGGTGTTGGATCGAGTAATGTAACTTTCGAAGTGAAAACAGGAGTACGACAGGGATGACCTTATCAACAACATTATTTTTGACAGTCATAGATTGGGTGATGCGCCAGACAACGGAGGGCAGTCCAAGAGGAATTAGATGGACAACGTTTTCTTCACTGGAAGATTCGGAATATGCAGATGACATTCCACTACTTGTGCATTCACATCAACACATTCAAGACAAAACCGATAGACTGTATAAGTATGGCCAGCACGTTGGCCTGAACATCAATTTGAAGAAGACAGAGGTCAAGACACTAAATATGGGCAATCCTGAGCCAATAACAGTAAGGAACTAGAAGTTAGAACAGACAGACACATTTACTTACCTAGGAAGCATAGTAACACCTGACGGCGGAACAAGCAAGGACATTAACAACAGAATGAATAAAGCGAGAACAGCCGTTGCTGTTCTCAACAACATTTGGAAGTCTTCCCAGTACAGCACAAACACCAAATTAAGACTGTATGAGAGCTGTGTACTTTCTGTGCTTCTCTATGGTGCGGAATGTTGGAGAGTAACAGAGAAGGAAATGTCGAAACTGTCCTCCTTACACACAATCTGCCTAAGTAAAATTCTCCAAATCTTTTGGCCAAACACCATCAGCAACCAAGAACTACTTATTCGGAGTAACCAGGAGGACATGCACACCATCATAGCTGGCAGACGCTGGAGTTGGGTTGGCCACGTCCTCAGAAGGAACCCTGATACCATCACAAGAACAGCTATGCTATGGACCCCCGAGAGAAAGCGAAAGAGAGGCCGACCAAAAACAACTTGGCGGAGAACTGTGGAAGCTGAGATGCAAAGAATGAACCACAGTTGGGGCACTGTACGAAGGATGGCCGCCGACCGAGCAAAGTGGAATCAATTTGTTGTTGCCCTACAAGACGCCACCAGGCGTGATGGCCGCTGGCTGCTGTGACGATTGGTGGTTATGGATCAAAGAAGAGAAGATGGAGAATACACAACTATGCTATTGCTCATATGGAAGTGATTGAAAAATCGATTGCAAGATTTGAAGGTGACAAGAGAGTGAAAGGAGAGTGACATACGTTGCAAGTTAAAGAACAGCCTGTAAAAAAACTGCATTTTGTTAGATTAGATGGCTTTATTGGTTTGTTTATTTTTAAGGACTATTTTCATTTCACACGGACAGCTCCATCAGTGCTCTGATCTCTTTCCTTAGATCACACAAGGAGGATCTCAGCACAGGGCACGAACTCTGTAGCACCAGCAAGAATCCCAATGTGTGTATATAGAAATCACACATTCTATAAATGTTTTTGTGGTGCATAGGTTTCTAATGTTTTACATTTTGCCTGGGCTGCGGCCTTATCGCCTACTCTTTACGATTTGCAACTGCCATAGTTTTTTTAACGTGCGCAACTTGCACACGGCACCTCCTATTTTTTCACCCTTATCTGAGAGGGCTAGGCATCCGATCTCACTACTCAGGAAACCAACAACAAAGTTATTTATGCATATGAACATTCAAAAAAAAATATTTTCAAACAACAACATTAAAAACACACTGGTGTGGCCATTTTTGTTTGGGCCAAACCCACATTTTCGCTTGGGACTGGAAGAGTTAAGTTTAACGACGGTTCTGTACAGTAATAAATGTGTAATCAGCGTTACGTTTTTATTGCTATACAGGGGTGCAGCTGTGACAGCGCACATGCTGTTTGTAAATTAACGTGTTGAAATGTCAATTATTCAATGTTCAGATCAGATCGGGTTGCACCGTATAAACACCAGGCACATGTTATGTTCATGTAAGTGTTCTTGTTAGTGTTCAGAAAGACTATACGCCCTAGATGTTGATTTTCCACCAATATATAGAATAGTATGCACTCTTGTCTAACCTTGTTGGTGTTTCCTATAATGTGCTGTTGCGTATAATGTAATGTTAGTGCTCGCTTTAGTTTGTAAGTCATTCACGACAGTTAACAGCAGTCACCACGATAATTAAATTTGTCACTGACAATATTTACTAAACTAACAATAATTAGCTTACTCACTGACGACAATCCAATAAAGGATCAAATGTTTATTTCGTTTAAATGTTGTATATAAGAATGTTGAAGCATGAACTATTCACAAAATCAGCAATATTATTTATAGTTTAATTTCTTTCTAACTCTAGTTCTATCTAATCCTATCTTATACAAATGTGAGAATCCTTGTTATGAATTATCTCTTTTTATACATTCGTGTCCCCATCATGACAAACACTTGAGAATCATTGTTCCAATTATTACACAAAAAACTGTGTCTGTTCAAAAGTTACACTGATTCTCAAAATCTCGTGTAAAGTAATAATATCATCTTTCTTAATATTCAACTGAACATTTCTTATTAAGTTTTACAATATCTATAATTAAGTATCGAGTCAGTGGTTCTCAATATGTTTACTTACGAGTGGCATCACAGGCTAAGCGCTTGGAATAAAGTCACCACTATTTATCTATTTTATACCTGCAAGTCTGCAGGATCACACATTTTCACTTCACTACAACCGCTCCACCAACGGCGTGAAGTTAAAAGTATTCATTACATATTCTACAGCGTTACACGCAGAATAATATTTGTCAAACACCTGTGTCTAATCTCACAAGGGACGGCTAATTAAACCTAGAGATGGCATAAATTACTCGAAGAAAGTGTAGACAATGAGTGGTGCCAAGAACTCAGTACACATAATGAGAGGCAGCGCAATAATGTCGGCGAAAAATATTAACAAGAAGAAAACAGAACGGATAATTCTGTCACATTGCATGTAAATGGGGATTTTATATAAAGGTGATATCCATTTATGACAGTCTTTAGCTTTTTTGTTGTTGTCTTTGTTGTTCTACTTGTTTCAGAACCATGTTATAGTACTGAGTTCACATTTGAGTTGAAGATTCTTATTTTCGTGTTGGATCCGATTTCTCTTGATCTCCATATATTTCCCAATGCAATGAAAGCTCCTCTTGCTTTTTGTATTCTTATTTTGATAACACTGTCTATCGCTCCAACTTTGTCCTTATTGCCGCCAAGATACGTGTACGATCCTACATCTTGTAGTGGTGTTTCTTTAAGTTCAACTCTGTTATCATTACCTGCATTTATTCTCATTATCTTTGTCTTTTCCCTGTGTATTTTCAGACCCAATTGATGTGAATCTCATCAAATGTTTTCAGTTTGTCCTGCATCTGATTATGGTTATGGGACAGAAGAGCCTAGGCATCAGCAAAATCCAGATCATCAAATTGCTTAGTCAGAGTCCACTGGATTCCATTTCTGTTGTGTGTTGTCGATGTTCTCATAACCCTGTATATTGCTAGTAAGAAAATAAATTGAGACAAGAGGAATCCATGTCGCACTCCCGTTCTTATCCCAAACGGTTCTGTAAGCTGTCCTTCATGAAGAACTCTGCAAATCATGTCTTCCTATGTTGTTTTCTTAAATTAATGATCTTCAGTGGAACTTCATAACGCTTCATCAATTTCCAAATTGATTCTCTGTCTACACTGTCTACTACTATAGTGGTGAATTCCATTCCAGACTTTGTTCAACTATTATTCTCAAAGTGGCTATCTGGTCTGTACATGATCTGTTTTGTCGAAAACCTGCTTGCTTATCTCTCAGTTTCTTGTCTATTGACTCTTTTAATCTCTCTAGGATAATCAAGTTTAATACTTTTCCTGGCACTGATAGTAACATTATTCCTCCATAATTCGTGCACTCTTGTAAATTTTTCTTCTTAGGCAACTTAACCAGATATCCTTCCTTCTATTTTGCTGGTATCTCTTCCTTTTCTCAGATTTTACCAAGCAATTTATATATCATCTCTGTAGCCGTGTCGACATCTGCTTTGATGGCCTCTGCTGGAATGCCATCTGGTCCAGCCGCTTTTATATCTCTTAGAAGCTTTATGACTTTCTTTATTTCTTCCTTCGCTGGTCTTTCACAGTTAATTTGTAGCTCTTCTTCTGCTGGCTAGATGTCTGAGGGCTTTTGTGGAGCTGGTCTACCGAGAAGGTCCTCAAAATATTCCGTCCACCTCTTCATTTGCTCTTGTATATTGCTGAGAAGTTTTCCATTCTTGTCTTTTATGAGACAACTTGGTTGCTTGTATGTCCCTGTTAGCTTCTTTGTGCTGTTTTACAGTTCTCTCATATTTCCTTGAGCTGCAGCATCTTCTGCCTCTTGCCACTTCCTCAATATACTTCCTCTTGTCTCTTTTGAAACTTCTTTTTACTTCATTGTTTGCTTCTGTGTACACTTCTAGAGCCTTGGTTTTGGAACTTCTGGTTTTACTTGTGTTTTCTTGTTTTTTCTGTCTTTTATCTTGTTTTTATTTGAAGCACAGAAGTTTGAGAATAGTTCCACATTTTCATTCATTATTCCTGGACCATGTTTTCCCATGACTTCTTCAAAGCCGGTGTTGACTGTACCTATCTTTGCATTCATGTCACCCATTAAAATTGTGATGTCTCTTCTTTTTACTTTCTCCATAATTTCCTCAGTATAGTATAAAATGTTTATTTCACAGACTCTTCTTTGTCATTAGTTGGTGCATAACATTGGATGACATTTAAATAATGGGTGCTTGCTTAGAATAGAAGTGTGATAGGGTGGGCGAGATGATGATGATGCTGTTGTGATATGTGATCACTTTCTTGCACACTCGCAACCGACCCGATCAACAATAAAACTTTGGGTTTTGTTTTTTGGTTTTTGTTTGGGTGGTGGATTTTTTTAGGGTTATTTTAGGATTGGTGGTATTGATTAAAGGTTTTGTTTTATTGGGATTTTGGGGTGGATTGTGGTTGGGTGTTTTTTTTGGTGGTGATGGTTTATTTTTGGTTGGGTTGGTGTTTGGATGTGTTTTGGTGATTTGGTAGGTTATTTAGGTATTTTTTAGATTTGGGGGGTGAAAGGGGTTAAAAGGGGTGTGGATTGGTTTGTTTGTGGGTTTAGTTTTGGTTTTGTGGGTATTTTTTTGGGTTTAGTTTGTTTGTTTATTTTGGGTTTTGGTGTTGTTGGGTATGATGTGATATGGGGTATTTTTAGGGTTTGTTTGGGGATTTGAAAGTTTGTGTTGTTTTGTGGTTGTTTTTTTGTGAGGGTTGTTGTATTTGGGTTGTTTAGTGTGGGGTGTTTTTGGGGGGAATTGTTTTGTTGTTTTTGGGTGGGGGTTGGTTTTTTGGGGGTTAAAATGGGGGTGTTGTTGGAATTTTTAATGTTGGGTTTTTGGTTAAGTTTAGGTTTTTTGTGGGTTTGTTGGGGTTTAGGGGTTTTGGTGTAGTTAGTTTTTTTTTTGTGTATGTTGGGTGTTGTTTTTTTAGTTTTGTAAGTGTGGGGTGTTTTTTTTTTTTAAGGGTTAAGGGGGATTGTTTGGGGGTTGGGGGGGTTTTTTTATTTGGTGTGGGGGGGTGGTTTAATTTGTGTGGTTTTTAATGAATGGGGTTTTTGATTGGGGTGGGGTTTATTGGTGTTTTAGGGGGTTTTGGTTTTTGGTTATGGTTTTGTTGGGGTTTATAGGTTTTGTGTGGTTTGGGGGGGTTTTTATAATTTTGGTTATGGGGTTTTGTTAAGGGGTTTTTTTGGGTTTGGGGGTTGTTTGGGTTTTTTTTTTGAATTTTGTGTTGGGTTTATGGTTGTGGTTTGGGGGGTTGGGGGGGGTTTGTATTTATTTAGATTTTGGTTGTTGTGGGGTTTTGGTTTGTTTTATGGGTTATGTGTGTTTTGATGGGGTTTTTGTGAATTGGTTTTTTTTGGGTGTTGAATTGGGTTTTTTTTTGTTTTGAGGGGGTTTTTTATTGTTTTTTTTTTGGGGGGGATTTGTTTGTTGGGTTGTGGGGGGTTTGTGGATTTTTTTTGGTTGGGTTTTTGGTGTTTTGATTTTGGGTTATTTTTGGGGGTTTGATTGGAGAGGGTTTATTTGATTTTTGTTTTTTGGTTGGGGGTTTGGTTGTGGGTTTTTTTTGTTGATTTTTTTAGGTTGTGGGGGGGGGGAGTTTTAGGTTTTTTTTTTTAGTTTTTTGGTGGAGGTTTGGGGGAATTTTTTTTTGGGGGGTTTTTGGGGTTGGGGAGGGTTTTTTTTAAGGGGTTGTTTTTTGTGTTTTGGGGGTTTATGGTTGTTTTTTTTTTAGTAGGGGTTTTTTTTTTTTTTTGTTGTGTTTTATGGGTTTTGTGTTTGTTTGTTTTGATGTTTAAGGGTTAATGGAATTTGGGGGTTTATTGAAGTAATGGTTTTTTGTGGGTTTTTTTTTTTGTTGTGTTTTTTTTTATTTTTAGGGTGATGGTTGGATGTTATTTTTGGGTTATATTGATTTTGGTTTATTTTTTGGGTTTGTATGTATAGTATGGGGGGGTTTTGGGTTAATGGGTTTTATTTTGGTTTATAGGTGTTTTTGGATGGTTTTTGTTGTTGTAAAATATGAAGATGGTAAGGTTTTTGGGGTTGATTGGTTTAGGGGTTTTTGGGTTTTTTATATTTGGGTATTTATAGGATGGGTTAGGGATTGGTTTTTATGTATAGGGGTTTTTTTTTTTTTTGGGTTTTTTTTTTGGGTTAGTTTTTTTTTTTTTGGGGGGGGGTTTGTTTTTTTTTTAGGGGTTTTGGGGGTTTTATTTTTTGTTTAATTTGGGTTTTTGTATTGTTTGGGGTGAGTTGGGTTTTTTTTTTTATGGTTGTGATTTTTGAGGTTTTTTGGTGGGGTTTTTTTTTTTTGGGGGTTTGGGGATTTAGGGGGAAGGGGTTTGGTTATTTTTTGTTGTTTGTTTGGAAGGTTTTTGATTGTTTGGATATGATTAGTTTAGGTGGATGGGGTTTGGGGTTTGGTTGGTAGAATGGGTTTGGGGGGGATGGGGTGGGGTTTTTTGTGGGTGGGGGGGTATTTTGGGGGGTGTTTTTTTTTTTTGGGGTATTTTTTTTTTTTGTTTTTTTGGGGGGGGGTTGTTTTTGTTTTTTGTTTTTTTAGTAGGGGTAGTGTGGTTTTTGTTTGTTTTTTGTTTTTTGGTTTGGGGGTTTGGGGTTTGTTAGGTTTTGATTTTTTTTTATTTTTTGAGGGGGTGGGGGTTTTTTTTTTTATGTTTGTTTTTTTGTTGTTGGTTTTTTTTGTGGAAGTTGTTTTTTTTTTTGGGTTTTTTTAAGGTTTTGGTTTTTGGGGTTATTGGGGTTATTTTTTGATTTGTATTTTTTTTGTATGGGTTTTTTTTTGTTTTTTTGGGGTGTTTATTGATTTTTGGTTTGTTGGATTTTTTTGGTTTATTTTTTTGTTTTTTTGGTTTTGGGGTAGGGATGTGTTAGGGGGATTTTTGGGGGGGGGGGGGGTGGGTGGTGTTAGGTGTTTGTGGTTTGTAGATGTGGGTTTTTTGGGGGTTTGGGGTTTTTTAGGTTTGGGTTTTTTTTGGGGGGGTTTTTTGGGTGATTGTGGTTATTTTTTTTTATGTGATTTGGTTTTTTGTTTTTTTGGTTTGGGGGGTATTTTTGGGTTTGTTTTTGGTTTTTTTTTGTGGGTTTGGTGGTTTTTTTGGTTTTTTTTGGGGGTTTTTGTGGGTTTTATATTTTTTATTTTTTTTAAAGTTTGGGATTTTGTGTGGGGGTTTTTTTTGGTTATTTTTAGTGGGGTTTTTTTTGTGTTTTTTTTTAGTTGATTTTGGTTTTGGGTTTTGTTGGGGTTTTATGGTTGGTAAGGGGATTGGTGGGGGGGTTTTGGGGTGGGGTAGTTTTGTGGTTTTGGGTTTTTTGGGGGTTTTTTTTTTTTATTTTGGGGGGGGAAATGGTTTTTTGTTGTTTTTTTGTGGTTTTATTTTTTGTTTTTGGGGGGTTTTATTTTTGTTTGTTTTTGTGTTTGAGGGTGGGGGTGGGTATGGTTTGTTTTTTGGGTTTTTTTTTTTTTTTTTGGTTATTTGGGTAGTTTTTTTTTTAAGTGGGGGGTTGGGTTATTGGGTTAGTTTTTTGTTTGTGGTTAGTTTTTGTAGTTTTGGTTGGGGGGTGTAGTTTGTTTTTTGGTTTTGGGTTTTTTTGGAGGTATTTTGGTATAGGGGGGTATTGTTGTTGTTAATGGTTTTTTGGGGGGGTGTTTGGTTGTTGTGGTTTTTTTTTTTATGTTTTGGGTTTTTTTTTTTTTGTTTGGTTTTTTTTGTTTGGGGTTTGTTTTGGTGTGTTGGGGGGTTGGGGTTGGGGGTTTTTTTATTAGGGTGTTGGGGGGTGGGTTGGTTTTGGGAAGTTTGGTTTTTTTTGGGGGGTTTGATTTGGTTTGATTGTTTTTTATGTTTTTTGTTTTTTTTGGTTTTTTTTTGGGTTTGTGTTGGGGTTTTTTTGGTTGGTTTGGGGGGGTTTTTTTGGGGGGTTGGGGGGGTTTGTGGGTTGGGGATGGTTTTAAGTTTTGTTGGATTTTGGTGTATTGGTGTTTTTTTTTTTTTTTTTTTGGTGATGTTTGTTTTTGGGGGGATTGGGGGGTTTTTAGGTTGGGGGGTGTTTGGGGGTTGGGTTTGTTTGGGTATTGTTGTTTTTAGTTTTTTTTGTTAAGGGTTTGGGGGTTGGGGGGGGTTTTGTTGTTTGTTTGTGGTTTTGTTTTTTTTAATTTTTTGTATGTTTTTTGGGGGGTTTTGGGGGGTTGTTTGGTTTTTTTTTGGTGGGGTGGGTTTGAATGGTTTTTTATTTGGGGGTTGATGGGGTGTTTAGGTATGGGTTTTTTTTTTTGGGTTTGGTGGGGGGGTTTTTTTTTTGGGGTGTTGGTTTTTTGGGGGGGGGGTGTTTTTTTTTTTTTGTTTTGTTTTTTTTTGGGGGGGGTATTTTAGGGGGGGGGGGGTTTTGGGTGGGGGGGGGGGGGATTGTATTTTTTTGTTTTTTGGATTTTTTTGTTTTTTTATTGTTTTTTTTTTTTGTTGTTTTTTGGGTTTTGGTTTTAGGGGTTTGGGGGGGGGTTTTGGGGGGGGGTTTGGGGGGTTTTTGGGTGTTGGGGTTTGGGTGGGGTTGGGTGGGGTTTTTGGGGGGTTGTTTTGGGGATTGGGTTTTGGGGGTTTTGTAAAGTGGTTGGTGGTTGGGGGTTTTGGGTTTGTGGGTGTATTTGGATTGTTTTGGGTTTTTGGGGGGGATGGTTGTTGGGGGGGGGTGTATTGGGTGATGTGTATTATTGTGTATGGTTGGTTTTTTTTTTTTGATTGGGGTAGTTGGTTTGGGGTTTGTTGTTTGGGTAGGGTTTTGAATTTTTTTTTTTGATTTGGGGGGGGTAAGGGTTTTGTTTATTTTGATTGGTTTTTGTTTTTTATTTTGGGGTTTTTTTTTGTTGGTTGGGTTTATTATTGTGGTTTTGTGTGGGGGTTGGGAGGGTATGGTGGGGTTTTTTTTTGTTTTTGATGGGGGTGGGGGGTTTTGTTGGGTTTTTTTGGGGTTGGGGTTGGGGGGTTTTTGGGGGGGGGGGGTGGTAGGGTTTTGTGTGTGTTTTTTGGGGTTTGGGGGTGGGTTTGGGGTGGGGGGTGGTTTTTGAATTTTTTGGGGGGGTTGGGTTTTGGGGGGATGGGGTGTTTTTTTTTTTTGGGGTTGTTGGGTATTTATGGGGGTTTTTTTGGTTTGGGGGGGGTTTTTTAAGGTTTTTTTTTTGGTTTTTTTTGGGTGGGGTGGGGGGGGTTTTTTTTTTTTGGGTAGTTTGGTTTTGGTTTTTTTTGGGGGGTTTGGGTTTTTTTTTGGGGTATTTTTTTTTGGGTTGTTTTTTTTTTGGGGGGTTTTTTTTTTTTTTTTTTTTTTTTTTTTGGGTTTTTTTGGTGGGGTTTTTTTTTTTGATGGTTGGGTTTTTTTTTGGGGGTTTAAAGGGGGGGTTTTTGTGGGGGGTTTGAATTGGGTGGGTTGGGTTTGGGGTTTTGGGTTTTTTTTTTTTTGGGTATTTTTTTGTTTTGTTTTTTGGTGGATTTTTTGGGTTTTTTGGGGGTTTTTTGGGGGTTTTTTTTGTGGTTTTTGTTTTTTGGGGGTTGTATGGATTTTTTTTTTGGTTTTGGGGGGGGGGTTTTTTGTTGGTTTTTTGGGGTATGTAGGGTTGTTTTGGTTTTTGGGTTTTGGTTTGGTGTGTTGGTGGGTTTTTGGGTTGGGGGGGGTTGGTGGGGGGGGGTTTGGGGTTTTTTTTTTTTGATTTTTTATTTTGGTTGGTGTATTGTTTAAGTTTTTTTTTTTGTGTTTTTGGGGGGTTTGGGGGTTTTTATTTTTTTGTGTTTTTTTTTTGGGGGTTTTTTTGGGTTGGTTTTTTTGTTTTTGGTTTTTGGGTGTGGGGGGGGGGGGGGGGTTTTTTTTTTATTTTTTGGTAGATTGTTTTTGTTTTTATTTTTAATGATTTTTTTTTTTGTTGGGTTTGATTGGGGGAATTTGGGGTTGTTTGTTTTTGGTTTTTGGGGGGGTTTTTTGTTTTTTTTTTTTTTTTTGGGTGGGGGTGGGGGGTTTGGGGGTTTTTTTTTGGTTTTGGGGTTTTTTTTTTTTTTTGGTTGGGTTTTGGGGGGGTTTTTGGGGTATTTTAGGGTAATGGGTTGGGGGTAGGGGGTTGATTGTTTTGGGGGTTTTTTGGTTTTGGGGTTTTTTTGGGGGGGGTTTTTTGGGGGTTGGAAGTGGTTGGGGTTTTTTGGGTTTTTTTTTAGGGGGGGGGGGTGGGTTTTTTGTTGGGGGGGGGGGTGTTATTTATTTTTTGTGGGGGGGGTTTTTTTTTTTGTTTTTTTTTGTTTTAGGGTTTATATGGGGGGGGGGGGATGGGGGGTTGGTTTTGTTTTTGGTGGTTTGTTTTTAATTTTTAGGGTTTTTGGGTTTTTTTTTTTTTTGGGTTTTTTAAAAAGTTTTTTGGTTTTTTTTAGTTTGGGGGGGGGGTGTTTTTTTTGTTTTATTTTGATTTGGGGTGTGGGTTGTTTTTTTTTTTTTGGTAATGTTTTTTTTGGGGGGTTTTTTTGGGGGGTTTTTTTTTGTTGTTTTGGTTTTTAGGTTTGGGTTTAGGTGGGGGGTTAATTTCGTTTTTTTTTTTTTTTTTGGTTTAAAATTTGGTTTTTTTTTGGATTTGAGTTTGGGTTGGTTTTTTAGATGGTTGATTTTGGGGGTTTGGGGGGGGGGGGGGGTTGTTGTTTGTGTTTGGTTGTGTTGGGTTTTGGGGTTGTTTTTGTTTTTGGTTAATTGTGTGGGTTGTTATAATTTGGGGTTTTTTTTTGTTATTGAATTGTTTGTGGGGGGGGTAATTTGGTTTTGTTTTTTTTTTTTGGGGTTGTAGGGTTTTTGTTGGGGATTTTTGGGGTTTTTTTTGGGGGGGGTTAATGTTGGGGGTTGATTTGTTTTTTTTGTTTTTTAAAGGTTTTATATGGGTGGGGAGGGGGTTTTTGTGTTGTTTTTTTTTTTTTAGGGGGGTTGGTGGTGGGTGTTGGGGGGGGGGGGTTGTGTTTTTTTTTTTTGGGGTTGGGGGGGGTTAAAGTTTTTTATGATGTTGGTGTGTTTGGGGTGGTTTTGATTTTTTTTTGTTTTGTTTTGGTTTGATTTTTTTTGGTTTTTTTTGGGGGGTTTTTTTTTTAGGTGGGGGGTTGGGGTTTTATGTTTGGGGTTTTGTGGATTTGTGGGTATTTGTGGTGGGGGGGATTGTGGGTTTTTTTTTGGGGGGGGGGTATTTTTTGATGTTTTTTGGGGGTTTGTTTGATTTGTTTTATTGGTGTTTTGGGTTTTTGTTGGTGGGGATTGTTGTTTATTTTTAGGGGTTATTGGTTTTTTGGGGGGGAATTGGTTTTTGGGGGTTTTTTTGGGGTTTTTTAATTTTGGTGTGGGTTTTTTGTTTTTTTTTGGATGATGTTTTTTTTGTGTTTTAGGGGGGGGTATTTTTTATTTTGTATTTTTTTTTAGTTTGGGTTTTGTTGTTGGGTTTGGTTTTTTTTTGTTTTTTGGGGTTTTTTTTTTTTTTTTTTTTTTGGGTTATGGGTTTATTATGGTGGTAAAATTATGTGGGGGGTTGGGGGAATTTTTTGTGGGGGGAGAATTTTGGGTTGTTTTTGTTATGTTTTTTTGGGTTTTTTTTTTTGGGGGGGTTTGGATTTGGGGGGGAATTGGTTTTATGGGTAAAAGATTAGGATTATTTTTTTTGTTTGTGGTTGATTTTTTTATTTTTTTGGGGTGTTTTTGGGGTTTTTTTTTGTTTGGTTAATTTTGATTATTTGATTATTTGGGTATATTTATTTTTTTTTTTTATTTTGGTTTGTTTGGGTTTGGTTTTAGGGGTTTTTTTATTTTTTTTGGGATGTTTGTGTTTTTGGTGGTGGGTTTTTGAGGGGGGGGGGATGGTTTTTTTTGGGGGGTTTTTTTTTTGGGGGGGGGGGTTGGGGTATTTTTTTTTTTTTGTTTTTTTTTTTTTTTGGGTTTTTTTGGAGGGGAGGTGTTTTTTTTGGTTGTTGTAATGGGGGTATTGTTTTGTTTTGGGGGGGTTTATGGGTTTTTATGGGTTGGTGTGGGTGTAAATGGGGGTTTTTTTTTATTTTGGGGGTTAGGGTTTGGGGTGTTTTGGATTTTTGATTTTTGGGGGGGGGGTTTTGATTTTATGTTGTTTTTTTTTGGGGGGGTTAAGTTATGTGGGTTTTTGTTTTTTTTGGGGGTTGATTTTTTAGGGGGGTTTAATTTAGTGGGGGTTTAATTTAATTTTTTGGGTTTTGATTATGGGTTTTTTTGGGTTTTGTTTTTGTTTTTTTGGGGGGGGGATAGTTGGGTGGGGGTTGTTATTTTTTTGGTATGGGTTTGATGATTTGTTTTTGTGGTTTTTTTGATTGGTGGGGGGGTGGGTTATGGTGTTTTTTGGGGTGGGGGGTGATGTTTTTGTTTGGGGGGGGTTTTTGGTTGGGAATGGGGGGGTATTGTTGGGGTGTTTGTGGGGGGTTTTTTTTTTTGTTTTGGGTGTGTTTTTTTGGGGGGTTTAATTGGTTGTTGTGGTTATTAATTAGGGGGTTTGGGGGTTTTTTTTTGGGGGGGGGTTTTTTTTGGGGGGGGGTTTTTTGAGGGTGGGGGGGGGTTGTGTATTTGGTGGTTTTTTTTGGTTTTTATGTTGGGGGTAATTTTTTTTAGGGGGGGTTTTTGGGGTTTTTTTGGTATTTTTGGTTGGGGTTTGTGTTGGGTTATGGTATTTTGGGGGTGTGTTTTTTTTTTTTTTTTTTTTTTTTTTGGGTTTTTTGGGGGTTTATGGTGTGGTTTGGGTTTGGGGTTTGGGGGTTTTTTTTTTTTTTTGTTTTTGGGTTTGGGGTTTGGTTTTTTTTTTAATGTTTATGTGTGTGTGTGGTTTTTTGGGGTTGGTTTATTGGTTGTTTTTTGAGGTTTGGGTTGGGGTTTTTTGTTTTGGGTTGGGGGGGGGGGGGGGGGTTGTTGGGTTGGGGGGGTTGTGTTGGGGGGTTGGGGGGGGGTTGGTGTTTGGGTTTTTAGGTTTTGTTTTTTTGGGGTTGGGTTTTGGTTTTTTTTTGGTTTTGGGGGGGGGGGGGTTTTGGGTGTTTGGGTTTTTGTTTTTTTTGTTTTTGTTTTTTTTTTGGGGGGGTTTTGTGTGTTTGAATTTTGGGGGGTGGGTATTTTGAATTGGGGGTTTTTTGGTTTTTTTTTGGTTGGTTTTTTTTTTGTTAGTTTTGTTTTTTTTTTTGGGGTTTTTGGGTGGGTGGGTAATTTTTTTTTATTTGGGTTTTTTGGGTTTGTGATTTGGTTTTAAGGGGGGGGGATTTTGGGGGGGGTGGGGTTTAATGTTTTTTTTTTTTGGGTTTTATATTTTGGTATTGTTATTTTGGGGTTTTTTTAGTTGGGGGGGGGATTGGGGGGTTGGGGGTGATTGGTTTGGGGTTTTTGATTTTTTTTGTTTTTTTAGGGGGGTTTTTTTATTTTTGGGGGGGGTATTTGATTTTTTTTGGATTATTTTTTTTTTTGGGGGGGGGGTTGGGGGTTTTTTTTTGGGATTTGGGGTTTTTATGTGTTTTTAGGTTTTTTTTTTTTTGTTTGGTGATGTTTTTGTTTTGGTTTTTTTTTGGGGGGGGGTTTTTTTTTTTGAATAGTATTTTTTTAATTTTTTTTTTTTTTTTTTTGGGTTTTTTTTGGATGTTAGGGTTTGTTTTTTATTTTTTGAGTTTTTTTGGTTTAGGGTTTTTTTTTTTTTTTTGGAGGGAATATTATGGGTTTTGGGGGTTATTTTTTTAGTAATGGGGGAGTTTTGGTTTGGGGGGGTATGGATATGGGGGGGGTTTTTTTTTTTTTGGTTTGGGTTAATTTTTTTTTGTTATTTTAGGTTGGGGGGGTTTTTATTTTTATGTTTTTTGTTTGGTAGGGAGGGGTGGGGGTTTGTTTTGTTTAGTTTTTTGGGGGGGTGTTGGGGGGTTTTTTTTTGGGTTTTTGGTTTGGGGGTTTTTTGGGTTGGGGTTTTAGTGGGGTTTTTATTTAGTATGTTTTATGGGGTTATTTTGGGGGGGGTTGTTATGGTTAGGGTGTTTGGTTATTTTTTGGTTTGGGTTTTTTGGTGGGTGGGTTTTTGGTTGGTAAAATTGGGGGGGTGTATTTTTTTTGGGGTTGATGTTAATTGGTTGTTGGGGTATGGTTGTTGTTTTGGTTTTTTTTTTTTTGGGTAGGGTGGGATGGTTGTGGTTTGTGTGTTTTTTTGGGGTTTGGTGGGGGTTTATTTTATGTTTTTTGGGGGTTGGGGTTTTGTTTTTTTTTTGTTTTTTTTTTTTTTATAGGGGTTTTGTTGATATGGGTTGGGTTTTTTGGGGGGGTTGGTTTTTTTTTTGGTAGGTTTTGGGGTTTGTGGTGGGGGGTTTGTGATGGGTAAGTGGGGGGGGGGATTTTGGTTTTTTGATTTTGGGATTAATAAGGGGGTTTTTATGGGGGGTTTTTTTGGGGGGTTTGATTGGTGATGGGGTATAGGGTTATTTTTTTTTTTTTTGGGGTTGGGTTTATTGTAATTTTTGAGTGGGGTTTTTTTTTTTTGGGGGGGTTGTTTTTAATGTAAATTTTTGTGGGGGGATGGTTAGTTTATATTTTAAGTTAGTTATGTTTTTTTTTTTTGGTTTTGGTTATTGGGAGTAATGATTGTATATTGATTTTTATATATGTTAGGTAGTTTATGGTGGTGTTTTTTTTGGGGTATTGGGGGATTTTGTTTTGGAGGGATTTTTTTATTATTGGGTAAATGGTATTGATGGTTTTAGATTTGATTTTGTAATATTTTTTTGGAATTTTTGGGTTTTTTTGGTTTTATTTTTGGGGGGATTAATTGTTTATTTAGGGAGGGATTTTGTTAAGTGGTGAGGGTAGTATTTTGATTTGTTTTTGATTTATTTGGGGGAAATGTTTTAATGAGTGGATTTATTTGGTTTTAATTGGGTGAATTATTTTTTTATGGTTTATTTTTAAATTTTTTGGGTAATTTTTATTGGTTAGGGTTTTGTTTAATGTGGATATTGTAGGTTATTAGTATTTTTTTGGTTGTTTTTTTTTTTATTTTTTTTTATAGGTGTTGAAGGGATATTGTGGATTTGAATGTATGTTATTGGAGGATGGGGTTGGTGATGTTTTGGTTTGGTTTATTAGATTTGGTATGTTTTGGGGAGTTTTAGGGATATGTGTTTTTGTGGGTATTGGGTTAATAATTGTATTGGGTTTGTTAATTGAGTAAACCCGGTTGTTATTTACAGTTATTTAGTGAAACTGGAGTTTTATATGTGTATGGTATTTAGAACAGATAGTATTTTAAGGTGTTTGGTTCCAGTTTTTTTTTTTTTTTGGGGGGTGGGGGGGGGGGGGGGGTTTTTTTTTTTTTTTTTTGTTGTGTGTTTTTTTTTTTTTTTTTTACTTTTGCTCGGTCCGGCGGCCATCCCTTCGTACAGTGCCTCAACTCTGGTTCATTCTTTGCATCTCAGCCTCCACGGTCCTCCGCCAGTTTGTTTTTGGACGCCTCTCTTTCGTTTTCCGTTCAGGGGTCCATAACATTGCAGTTCTTTGTGATGGCATCGGCGTCTCTTCTGAGGACATGGCCAACCCAGCTCCAGCGTCTGCCAGCTATGATGGTGTGCATGTGATCCTCTTGCTTGCTCCGAGTAAGAAGATCTTGGTTGGTGATGGTATTCGGCCAAAAGATTCGGTGAATTTTTCTTAGGCATGTTGTGTGAAAAGAGGACAATTTCGACATTTCCTTCTCACTCTAACTCTCCAGCTCCTCCGCGCCACAGAGAAGGACAAGAAGCACACAGCTCTGATATAATCCTAATTTTGTGCTCGTGCTGTACTGAGAGGACTTCCAGATGTTGTTTAGACTAAAAAAAGACTGTTCTTCTGCTTTTTGTCAAGCAAAAATAGCAGAATAGCAATGAATTATTTTCATTGCCTCCGCTCATCCACACGTCTTGGTCTACCTTATTTAACCTAATTGTCGTTATAAAACTGCTTTATTTATTGTAATTGTATTTGTCATTTGGTGACACATTCCAATACACATTGTTTCTGTGCAGACAAAAGACAAGAATAGGTCTACTGCTGCCTCTGGCATATCGTCTCATAATCGTCGTGGACGGCTAATTACCTGTTCTGTGTAGACCTTTTATTCTTACCAGAAAATAATTGCTACTGACACAATAGCGACAAGAGCATACCATTGTTTGATGTAGCCTGTCTTCTCAAGAGCTTGTTGGTGTCGTGGTGTGATTCGTTATTAACAGAAAGAAAAATGAATGAATGTATGATGTATATATTCTTTGTCAAGTACCTGTAGATTTTCATTCCTCTCTGAGTAGAGAATTCCCTGCCACAGGCACATGGAAATTCCAGCCGTTGTTCAGAGCTCGAAGTTCGTGTAACGGGTCTGGTCGATTCCAATGAGGCGCCTGTAGATTCATCATCCCCCCCCCCCCTTTTCGGTGAATCCTGGGGGCATCTATCATTTTTGGGTCCTGTAGCAATTGAATACAGCTTACGGGGTGCTAACCCGGTCAGCCGGTTTCTAGTCTTTCCCAGTGTCATCTGTCTTTCCAAAAGTCAATCGGTCTTTTCCCGATCGTCACTGGTTTGACCATATATATAGCTGTCCGTGTGAAAAGCGCGCATTTATGTAAGTTAATGCCTGCTACCGTAAGTGACTGCCCTTGGGCCTTTTTTTATTGTTATTGCAAATACCAGACACACAATATATTATAGTCGCTTGAAATAAAAAGGCATGTCAGTTGGGATCAGAGGAATGTGTTGAATGAACGCTTCTTCTCCTCTGCCATAACCTTTTAATAATGTTGCTTCTATGACGTTTGGCATGAGGTTCTTAATAAAACATAATCTGGTGCCATTACACAATTTGGGCGGATTAAGATTTCGCAGCAATATTATCGGTGCACCGATGTTTTAAATAAAAGTGTGCGGTGGCATTCTAGTTGGTTCTAATGAGTTCAGGAAGTTAGTCGGATGAAAAACAGCCTGCTTACTGCCTTTGGCAGTGTCAAAAGATTTTTATTGTGTAGCAACGCCCGGCCGCTGATTCTGTATATGGAGATTGATATTACCAATGTCTGTAAATGTAGTCGGTAATATAACCATCTTTCGAATGTCTGCAGCATTTCCATCATTAACAACAGCATCTCACAGATGAATAAACATCTCACAGATGAATATAATTGTCTACTCTTTGTTTTTTTCTGGTTTAAACGAATGAATAGAAAACGTTCACTCGCAATTTTTGGATACATGTCGACAATAAACTGCTGGAAAAGCTGGCTGCATTTTGAAATGTGGTTTGGTGAGTCAGCCCATATCCTTATTCGGTATGCGTAAACGTTCATAGCAGAAACGTTCTTGCTTTAAAATGGTTAAAATAAATATGGAAAGATTGGTAAAATTTAAATGAAAGTTTCCTCATAGAGGTTTGGTCGGGCGCTATAAATGGCCTTGTTTTGCTGTTGCCTGTTACAAAAAAAATTATCATTAGATGAGTCCTGCAGCTATGGTTCATCAATGCTTCGATGCTGAGAGCACTTCTCCACACACTCTTCCAATGTAGGCGGTGAATGGTGATGCTCTTTCCTCACATTAGCGGAGTTAGTACCACAAACCGTCAGATGGCTTGTAACCACGAACCCAAAGTTGTAGGAATACACAATTTCCTCGCGCAGGGTAGAATTAGACACGAGCAATTAAGGTTATATGCTATCGAATCACTTTTGTCTGTGAAATTATAGTAATTCCTTTTTATGACGGGTGTTCTGCGATACACTTGGTCTGGGAAACTGATAATTCCTCTTCGACGGGGTGTTCTGCGATACACTTGGCTCTGTATTTATAAAGACGGGCTTACTTTTAAGGTTTTAAGTTTTTCCAAATGCTTCGATCTGTCACTTATAATATAGGAAATCTAAGCCCGCTGTCTCACTGGCTGCTGAGTGTCGCTCGTATGACGTGCGCTGTAGTCTCTCTATTATGTGACTCTGATTTCGCTAGAAAATATTTCCCAGTTTCCTCTTCAGATCATATATGGTCTTTCCGCCAAGTTTTCCAATGAAATTCAATGTATCGCGGGCGCTCACTTCAAACCAATGGAATCTCTTTAGATTATGTGGGTCGGGGTGGTTAATTAAGAAAGTGCCGCACGTGTTTAAAATATTAAATTTAATATTCCCACGCGGACCTCTTTCCGTGATGCCGTAATATTTCCGGTGGCATCTTGTGCACCCTCACAAACAACACCTGACCATATTTGCCTGGCATAATATCTTCCACCAAGATGTCTACCAAGTCAGATTATCTGCGATAATCACACACAGGGATGGGCCCGTGAAACTATTATCTCATTATCGCCTGTGTGTTCCTGCATTCCTCAGACAGTCAAACAAAAGGGTCGCCGGTCGCTCAGACAAATACTATGGTTGTCCAACGAGGGTCGTCTATTACCAAAGGTTGGCTAGGCGACTGAAAGAGATAAACGTATTTCCGATGACCAGTGATAATGACTGGGTATTGTTACGATAATACCCCAGTTCACCTGGCGGAAGGTAAATAAGTCTAAGGAGTGGTCGCAGTAAAAAAAAGTTAGGGCAATAAATATGCCAAATAATAGGATGATAAATAAGAAAATCAAGAAATGAAGAGTTACTGCCGGAGTGAATGAGAGTTATAAAAACGCACGACTAATTTCGTCAAAGCAACAAACTAAAGTTGCTCTAATGAGTTCGCATTCATGACATTAGGAGTATAAAACTTTACATCTCCATAGATGAATCTACTGACATTTCAACACGCACAAACTATCTTGGTTTATTTCTTTGAGTGATAGAAAAATACAGTGTCAGCTGGATTTTTAGGTTTAAATGCCGGTGTGAGGCTGCAGGGAGAAAACATATTCAAACTGATTTAGGATGAAAATTCCAAGATGTGTACATTTTCTTATGAATCGCATCGGATGGTGCATCAAGCATTGGTTGGCTGTAATAAATCTTTGTAGTCTAGTTTTAAAAAGTGTCTTCCCACGTGTATAGCTAATATGTAACTTCCACCTACTTGCATCGTGCATTTAACATGCAGTACCAACAATGCTGGATTTTAATTTATATAAATATCTCCCTGGTTTTTTGTCAAAGCAAGTTAAGACGAGAATCATACAAAGAACGAGAAACACATATACATAATCTGAGCTTGCTCAAATTGCTCTTCTCCCCCTTTGAAAAGAAAAACTCCGTTATCTACTCAGCAGCTCGTGCGAGAAAAGGTTGTTTTTTAATATTTTGATGAAGTGGGAGAATCCAACAGTTTATGTCACAGCTGATGAGCTAGCCCAAGCAAAGTTAGATAAACAAAACAAAGTCTAACCGTTAAAAGATTTGTCTGACTTCAGGAAATTGGAAAAACTGAATGGTATTTTTCAGCAAAACAAAGCGAACGCTTACAAACTATACCAAGAGCTTACCCTGCTCCAGCACAGTCTTCTAAAAAAAAACAAAAAAAAAAAAAAACAGACCGTACGACGTCATTGCGCAGAAAAAGAAGTATTCATCAAGTTGATTTTGGTGTCAAATTCTTAACAGCATACGTTTCTATAGGAAAGCAAAAGTACTTAAAGAACGAATGTTTTTTTCAAAGGCCCATTAAGACGTGGAAAATCTAAAAACAAGACAAAATGGTTGTTTATGCTACTGGAATCTCAAGTTACGACAAATGCCATCGCAAGATACTTTTCAAGTCCTATAAACCGGAGCCATGTTATAGTTTTGAACCAGGTTTCAGTGCCCCCATTTTCAGAATTCTCTTTTATTTCTACATTGCAGGAAACAACATCAACACGATAGAAGAGCAATACAGAAAGCTGTTTTGATTGTAAAGACGCCCATAAAAGACAGATTGATTCCCGACAAACATTGAACTGTTGAGGCACTGTACGAAGAATGGCCACCGACCGAGCAAAGTGGAATAAATTTGTTGTTGCTCTACAAGACGCCACTAGGCGTGATAGCCACTGACTGCTTTGACGGTCGGCGGCTAAGGATCAAAGAAGAAGAAGAAGTACTTTAACATGAGACGATTAAAGAGCTCGCAAACTTCGCCCTTCCTTGTATAATAATCTCAGTGAGTAATGCTGCAGTTGAGAAGATACTGTCTCCTGAGATGAAACAAGGACTAGAAAATCATCTGTCATCTTTTGTGAGAATCGGAGATGTTGTTGCTTTCGAAAAAAAAGTGCGTAAGGACTTGTCTCCATCGTCAACAATGTTAAATACTTTATGTCTGACACAGTGTGGTGAAGGATCCAGTGAGGATGATAATGATGACGTGAATCTTGCTCTTTTCTGTTATATGAGTTATATCTACCTAAAACGTAGGCTCGTTTTTTTTCGTTTTTCTGGGAGCAGTTGGCTTGTTCTCAAAATGTTAATCTGGTAACCCTGGTCACATGTATAACAAAGGTTATAAAGCAGTGGTTCCCGAAGTTGGCGGTACCGCCCCCTGGGGTCGCTGGAAGGATTCAAGTGGGCAATACGGAAAAAAGGGCCAGACGGGGGCGTTCAGTAGCAAACAGGAGACTTTCAGTAGTAAGGTGTGGTTCAGGATTTCACAGGCTAAATTACAAAACGTGTTGGGGAGAAAAGAATTGTGGATTTGAGAGACAACATCAGTGAGGCGGGGACGATGTGGATGGTTGTATTACTAGGATCATTAAGCAAGGCATAGTTTCGTCAGTACGTTTTCAACAGTACGTGATTATGTGGTTGTGCTGATATACTTAATTTTCCTATATTTTCTACTATCAAGACTTTTAATAAATGTTAACCTTTTTGGTAATGTGCTGTTCAAGACCTTCATCCATATATAATTAAGCTCTTACTATATTCTCTATCTGTCTGTGAGAAAGAAGAGAAAGTGGGTGTTTCTTAAGACTATATAAGTGAGTTGTGGGCTTGGAAAGAGAGATAGCTTTAACTGATATTCTTCCAGGTGGTCATATGTTCACCCTATTTTCACAAACTATGTTTTCTCTATAATTCTGAAAGTTCACTAACATTGTCGATTTCATTCAAATAAATCAATATATAATTCTAAAACCTACACACTCACGGCAGGGGCTTGAACGGGCTAAAATTAATAATTGCTTAATGCTTCATAAAAGGCGGTGGATCAGATATAAGTTAACAATTGCCCTGCCAAATGCAGCATTGTTCTTGACTTCTGAAGTATCTTATGAACACTCCCTTAAGATAGAAGCATTATTTTCCTGCTATCTCCAATTCTACCAAGAGTAATCTTGTGCGAATGTAGACACCTTTAAAGACCCATATTAGATACTCTTGAGTTTTTGGCCACTGATGAACCACTAATGCAAAGCAGGGGAGACTATTCCGTAACAATCCTATGGTATTTTGACTTTCTCTTCCAAGACTAAGAGGCTGGGAAATTGGATCAACTCGCAACGGCCAATATTACGGTTGAAAAGCGTTAATTTGGCCAGAAACATGGAGACGACAGATCTGACTTTTATAAGAGTAATATCATTTCCTTTCAGTCGTAGATTCATTTCGTTAAACTTTGTGAATAAATCTGACAAATATGCAATGTCATGCCTGATATTCGTTAATTCTGTACTGAAGCGAAGTCTGTGAAGAACTCTACCACATTTTTGTAAAAGAGCAAAAAATCGTCTCAGACAATTTCCTAATGAGAGCCACCTAACTTCTGTGTGCATCAGCAAACGTTCAAACTGTTCATCATTCTCAGTACAAATAGTCGAGAATTGAGAGCATGGGTCTTATTTTTTTTAATCGCTGTGATAACAGTATTTAATGATTTTTGAAGCTGATCACTTAGATTTTTGCGACATGATGTTGTCTGTGAATTACACACTATATTGTAAATATACCAGGTACAGCTTCTTTTAAGAACGCGATAAACCAGCAGTAACAACCTATCATTAATGGTGCCCCATCTGTCGCACAGTAAGAATGTTAGTTAGCGGAATGTCCTTCTCTTTGAAAAATTGCTGAACTACACGAAATATTGACTCCCCTTTTGTATCTGTTACTAGTTGCTTAGCAAATAAAAACTTTTTTTACGAAGCAAACATTTGCAAGAAGCAAAGATTTGTTGCTCGGTAAAGTTGACTCACCCAACTGCAATGCAAATTCTGTTGTCCTAAGTATGTTGCACAACGCGTTTTCAACCTTCTTAGCCATTTCATATATCCTTCTTTGAAAAGAAGTAATGCTGAGCGGAGTTGCTTTAATTATTTGTTCATGTGACGTATGCATAACTGTACTCACAAACTCCCTTATAGCCGGCAAAATCAAATTCTCTCCGATTGTGTGAGACTTTCTAGATTTAGCTATCAGCAATGAAATGTTGTTTGAAGCTCGCAAACCATCACAGCTTTGTTGTGAAGTGTTGGCAAACATATCACGAACAGTTTTACGTTTCTTAAAGCTTTCAAGAAGTGATTGAAAATACATCAAACCTTTGCCTGTTTTATCAGAGTACATTTTTTCAAATGTTTAAGGAGTTTGGAAGGTTTCAACGCCTCAGTTGAAAAGACCTTCTCACAAAATAGACCCATTGGAAGTTGTTGGTTATTTAGTGCTGAAATAGATCCATATTTCAGAAATTCCATGCACTTATGTTTGGTTTGCTCTGTTTTTATCATATTTGTTCTGGATTCTGCAACAAAGAAATGATTTTACAGTTTTGCAGATAGAAAGATGTACGTCAGTTTAACAACACAAACTGATTTAAAAGTGGCTTTAGAAAGATGTTGAAACATATGTTATTACCAGTTTCCTCTTCTATTTTATAAAGTTTCTTAACCACAGCCATAAATAAATTTGAACAATACAACAATCAGAAAAAACACACAGCAACAGCCACAACAATACTGAAGTAACCCAATAACGATTTAATAAAGTATTATAATAGTTATTTAATGAAGAAAATATTAATTAACTCACTGTATTGATAGGTCTTTAGATTTAAAAGTTGTGAGCCTATGGCCTAACTACAAAGTGTGAAGATCCCTATAACAAATTAAAAGGATGAACTAAAATGGACTGATCGCAATATCCAATGTTCAGCAAATCTGTATCAAAATGTATCTGCTTAATTAATAATTAGTGTTAGTAAAACTCTGTGCAAAGAAACAAAAAAATAAGTATCAAAACTTTCCTTATCGACAGGATGAAATAGTTTGATACCCAGTACACGCTTATTTGAAACCAATGTTCACAAGAAAAGCAGAGCAACTTTGTTTGTTTTGCTCATAGGCAGCATCAAGTTTAAATAGATTGGAAACGGAAGTCACGCCAGTCGATTTATGAAAGTCTGAATGTAAGGTAGAGGTTCAAAGACTGATTTCTAATGCCACGTACTGTTACAAACATGCTCCCTTGAACCTTTTATCTTATTTGTTACGAATCTGCGAATATCTTGTTACCACTAGTCCCCGTAAATACTGAGACAATAAAATCCGCACCATAGCACAGATAGTACTTTCTGTAAAACCAGCAGGTATCTAATTTCGTCCATTCCATCGGAAAGTTAACTCGGACACTACTTGTCAACATCAAAGCTCATATTAAACACTATTTAGGAATGATTTTCCCCTTCTGTTTAAAGCTTAGTGAACCAACTACAGACCATTTATCTTTCGTCATGTGTGAACGAATTGACAATAGGTGTTTAGTTAACACCCTTTCCTGGCAGTTCTCGATTACAATTTATGGCCAGCGATGATTACCTGAGCTCAGAATAGCACGTATAGACGAAACTATGCCTTGTTTAATGATCTAAGTAATAAAATCATCTACATCGTCCCCGCCTCACTAATGTTGTCTCTCAAACCCACAATTCATTTCTCCCCAGCACGTCTTTTATTTAGCCTGTCAAATCCTGAACCACCCTTTTCTACTGAAAGCCTTCTCTTTACTACTGAACGCCCCCTCTTGCCCTTTTCTTCCGCATCACCCCATTGGATCCTTCCAATGCCTCCAGGTGATTGTACGGCTGTCACATAATGTATTGGGGTGACCCCTTTTTCTTCTTAATCTCTGTTTCATTACTTCAGTAATCGGTACATTTGTGGTACGGATTTTATTGCGTGCTTTCAATTGTCCCACTTTCTTTCTTTTTAAATCATTTTGACACTCCTTGTAGGTGATAATAATCACATTTTGCGTGATGCGGCACTGATTTACTGAGATTAGAGCAGGTAAAGACCAATGTGGGTTTGCTCAGTTTCGCATGATTCTGTTTTCTCAAGCTGGGGCGGGTGATAAAATTACTGTATCAGCTGCTCAGGCAACAGCTAATAAGACTACCCGTCTGTGCGACACATTTGACATTGACACAAATGATATGATCTTTTCCTGTCCACTACATTAATTTGTTAGAAAATGTCACAGTATAATATCTACACCTTCATGACATTGTCCTCTAAGCTCGTATCAAACTGCGAGAGGTCACACAATCAACATACTTGTCAAACGCCATTCACAAAGTGTACACGAAGGCATGCTGACAATCTCCCTTTTTAATAATAACAATGAAACACGTAGGAATTCAATAACAATAGCAATACATTGTCAGCAATAACCATATGGCTGGATCAACAAGTCCTACTACCCTTGGAATATACAACAATGCTGTACAAAACCCAGCGACCATAAAGAGAGCACGATAAAATGCAATACGGCTTCAAAAGCCGGCAAACTCACATCTTTCTCTGTCAGGCTTCCTGTTCACTACCATTCCATTGCACCCCTTTTGCACTATTTCCTTTTAAAGCTGATGTGCGCACCAAAATATATGTTTATTCCCTCAAAGCCAATGTGCGCAATAAAAGATATTATGTGACATCTACCCACTTCCCCAGAAAAGAAAACGGAGTTTTCTTCTCCCTGAGAACAGTAGATTTCACAGCATACAATAAAATATTAAACAACTTAAAAAGAACAAAAAAATAGACGCTGTTGTACGTAGACGTCGTGCCTACGAACACAGATATAACTCATGTCCCTAAAATTACAATCTAGACAGAGCATCTGCCACGACATTAAGTCTACCCTCTAATGGGATAATTGTGAACTGGAACTGTTGTAGCAATAAGACCCAACGAGTCAACCGTGAGCTTGTCGACTTCGAAGATTTCAAAAACAGCAAAGGTCGATGATCTGTCTGAAGTATAAACTGGGACCCTATCAAGTATCGGGACAGTTTCGACACTGCCCATACTATAGCCAGGCATTCCCTTTCTCTTGTGAAGTACCTAGTCTCCACCGGTAACAGTTTCCTACTAACATACATCACAGGATGTAGGATACTCTCGTGGTCTTGCATAAGACACGTGCCAATTCCCACAGATGACGCGTCGGTCCGCAGTATAAAGAGTTTGCTCAAATCAGGCAAAAGAAGGATTGGTCGTCTGGAAAATAACTCCTTGATTTTTGATAACGCTTTCTCGCATTCTGCCGACCATACAACCCTGTTAGGCATCCCTTTACTAGTAAGAGAGGTTAAAGCATCAGAAATTGTAAAAAATTGAGGGATGAATTTGCGATAAAAATTGACAAGTTCCATCAGGCTTCTGACCTGCTTCTTAATCCTAGGTGCCTGTAGTTCTAAAATTTTTGTAACCGTGCCAATCTCGGGTTTTAATAGATTATTACCTACGATAAACCCCAAAAAATTCAACTCCCTAAAACCGATACAAAACTTACTAGGGCGTGCCGTTAAACCATGCTTACGTAAACAACGCAACAGGGAAGACAACCCCGACATATGTTGTTCCCATGTTTCATGGAACAGGCAGATGTCATCGATGTACGTAATCACATCCTTACGATGACTTAGTAACTTTCTCATCATTCTGACGAAAGTTACGGGCGCATTAACTAGCCCGAAACACATAAAATTAAACTGAAATAAACCCTTTGGGGTAGAAAATGCCGTCAAAAGTTTAGCCGATTCGACAAGAGGAATCTGCCAGTATCCCCGAGATAAATCCAATTTACTGAAAAACCTGGCATGGGAAAGTTGAGTAAGGAGGTCCTCCTGGTTCGGTATTGGCTCAGCGTCAATCACCGTGACACTATTTAATTTACGGAAGTCGATGCAGACACGCAAGGACACGTTTTTCTTCCGAACTACAACCATAGGGAAGGAGTACGCAGAATCCGATGAAGAAATGATCCCCAACCGTAACATGTCATCTAGTTCTTTTTTCAATCGCCGACTTGAAATGTAATGGCTGCGGATACGGCTTTACCCTGATCGGTTGGTCGTCCGTGAGGATGATATTGTGGCAGATCAAATCGGTACATCCTGGCAAATCAGTGAGAACATCCTTAAACTCTCCAATGACCGATCGTGCCTCCGATTTCTGTGTTATCGTTAGGTCGTTACATATCTGCACATTCTCCCAAGACTCAGAAGGAGCAAGGGGAACGAGAGACAGCTGGAGATTAATGTCATCTCCTATGTCACCCAATTCATTAATGACCACAGAACATGCCATCTTCGGGGTCTCCCCAGTCAACCTAGTGTCCACCCCTTTTAGAGCCTCTGGCCGTTCCATATAAGGTTTTAACATATTAATGTGGAGTACCTTCTCCTTGTTCCGAACCTGGATTAAATAATCAACATCCATTACCCTCTTAAGCACCTTAAACGGTCCCTGCCATGTAATGACTAAACGATCCTCCATTGATGGCAGAAGAAGCCATACCTTTTCACCGGGAACCAAGAACTGTAGTTTGGATCCGCGGTTAACATACTGCCGTTATCGCGCCCCCGCCACGGATAAATTATCACGTGCCACGGCACACTCTTTGACAATACGGTCACGCAGGTTTATGACGTATTCGTAACTGAAAACGGAGGACCCATCAAAACACCCACCAACCAGTATATCTTTCAGAATGTGCATTGGGCCCCTCGGATTCGCCCCGTACAATAGTTCAAATGGGGAGAACCCGGTGCTCTCCTGAGGCGCCTCTCTATAGGCAAATAATACTGCTGGAAGGAATTTATCCCATTCTTGGGGAAATTCAGCAGTGACGTTGGCGAACATATCCTTCAATGCGCCATTAAAACGTTCACATACCCCGTTTGACTGGGGATGATAAGGACTGGTGAACGATTGGGAAATTCCCAACAATTTATTGATCTCTGCCATTTCCTTGGAAATGAATTGACGTCCCCTATCTGACAATATCACCTCGGGAAACCCAATCCTACTGAACAACATCTGCAACGCATCCGCCACAGCCTGAGAGGTTATAGTCCTCATTGGCACAGCCTCAGGCCATCTTGTGCATAGATCGACCATTGTCAAAATTAAAACGAAAGCCTCTCTCTGATGCAACAGAAAGAGGACCAACGATATCGATGGCAACTTTCTGGAAGGGGCGAACCGACAAATCAACAACCTGCAACGGAGCCTTCGGTAATTTGCCTTTATGTGTCACTGGCTGACATACCCTGCAAGACCTGCTGTATACCTTAATGTCTTTGTTGTATGCCGGCCAATAGAATTGTGACAGAACGCTATGGCAAGTTCTTGCAACCCCCATATGTCCAGCAAACGGTGAATTGTGGGCCACCTGCAACACCTTTGATCTAAAGGCGACAGGCACAACCACCTGGCACCTGAATTCGAATTGGCTGGAAAAGCATCTGGTGGAAGAACATCATTTTTCAACTCAAACCAGTAACGTGCCGACTTCGTGCACTTTACATCACCATTTTAGGCCAAAGTGTAACATTTCTGCAATGTTCCATCAGCTCGCTGCTGCTGGACAAAGTCCGGTGCTGGTACATCGGGACCAGTGAGGGAATACATGGGACCGCGTAAGATGTCGGTAATTCCCGCTGTATTGCCAATGAATTGTCGTCTGTTCTGGTCTGCGCTCTTGTAACCACCACATTGGCCACAACTGACCGTTCGACCTGCCATTTTGTTATGTCGGCCTGGGTACAGTCACGAACACCAAGCACGTTCCCCTATAATCAAATCGACTACTGGCGCCTCAAGAACACACGCCTGCGCCCGACCAGAAATAAAGGGTGTATCCACTTCTATAATGGCTAGGGGGTAATATTCAACATTCCCCCCAAATGTCACGCATCCGACAGTCTTCCCAATAAGGCACAATTCGTCAATACATGATCGGCGCACTCCTATCGTAGTGCAACCTGTGTCCCTCAACACAGACACCAACCGGTTCTGAACCATGCCCTGGTGTAACTCTAAGCTTCCGCTCCCATCGAGAGAAGAGAGGCAAGGCAGAGTATGCCCACAAATCAGTAGTGGTCTGCCATCAGGCTCAAACAAAGGCCTACATCCCTCGCAATCCTCGTTATTAAAGGTTTTTAGAAGGCATGCAGCATTAGCCTTTTCTGAATTGTTTGGACAGTCTCTTGCAGCATGTCCCCTTCCGTCACACGCGCCACAACGAAGCTGACTACATCATCTTTTTTAGGACTACCCTTTGGTGAATTGAGGAGTTCTTGCTCCCGTTTGTCATCCCTGTCATTCCTTTTACTCGGACCACTTCTTCTATACCAGCAATGATCGGGATCGCTAGTAGTGTCTATTCGGACCTGCCTCCGAGTAGACCTGTCATGTATCTCTCCCGTGTATCTAAACGGAGATCTATCTTGACGGCAGAACGATTGTTTTTTTCGGAGATCTGTACCACTTAAAGCTATCATAGTTCCCATGAGATCCATGCCCACAAGAGTATTGCCGATCAAACCTTCTCCTGGCAAACCTGTCCGCACTCTTGGACCGATGTTGCCGGAAAGGTTTCCCAATAACCTTGCCAACACATGTAGCGAAAGGCTCATGGAAAAATGACTTGTGAATTGTCTTACCAGGGTGACCGGTAACGTACTGCCGCCCCAACTCTGACATAGCAGTAATGTCTCTAGGTTTGCGTTCCTGAAAAAATGCAACCATGTCAGAACAACATGAGGACAACACCTTGTGCCGCAACATGAGATCAAACAGTCAATCAAAATCTCTGTTTATTCCCTCCAGCTCTGTCCATCTATTAAAGAGAAGTTTAATTTTGGTGATAAAAGAGCCGAAATCTTGGTCGGCACTAGGCATCGCATCTCTGAAACGAGAGCGATACCCTTCGGCTGGCAGCTTAAATTCTCTCAACAATGTTGCCTTTACGGTATCATAATTAGTTCTGTCAGACACAGGCAAACTATATACGGTGTTTAAAGCACAGCCGGAAAGCAATGCAGATAATAGTGAAGGCCATTCCTCCTTCCTTGCCCTCCAGGCAAGAGCAGCTGATTCAAATCTCTCCAAAAAGAAGTCCATGCTATCTACTTCCTCCCGAAAATTCGGTAATCGTAGCCTATAAGCGCGAGCTGGCTCCCTAGAAGTCGAACTAGGATTGCCAGAATCAAGCTCCAACTTTTTTATAGCAATTTTCTTGTCCGCCTCAATCTTCATTTTTTCTAACTCCATCCGTCTTAGATCTGCCTCAATTTTTTTATTTTCTGTATCTGCTTGAATCTGTCTCAGTTCCCTATCTCTATCTGCTTCAATCTGTTTCAGTACCTTATCTGCTTCAATCTGTTTCAGTTCTTTATCTGCTTCAATCTTCAATTTTTGTAATTGACGCTCCTCATAGCGTTCTCGTCTGTCATCTTCTTGTTTTTTCTGTAACTCATACTCTTTGTGTTCGGCCTTTGCCCACTCAAGCAGAGAATCCCCCGATTTTCCTGTGTTCTTTCCAATTTCAATAAAATCCTTAAGGCTAGACATAGTTATAATCTATGTGCAATACAAATGCGGTGACAAGCTACGAAATAAGTAAAAGTATGAAGGTTCCCAATTCCTCATATTGTACCCATACCCCTACAAAATTAATAATAAATATATTGTTGCACACGACCAATGTATATTAGCAGACGATGGGTACGATGTACCTGCAGTTATGAATACACCTGATTAGAAAAACAAGCAAGTGAAAATACAGTATGACAAGTCAGTTCCAAATAAGGGATCCGGTGAAACGAATCCTTGCTTGTCTACACCCAATCAATGTCACGATACAATGACACAAACTCAAGCTCAAAAAGTGGTAGCTTTTGACAAGGACATTCGCATAATGGCTAAAAAATGATGTCCGTTCACCTACTCTAATCACACGAATGCAATCGTGATTTTAGAAATACTTATTATGTAACAAAGGAAATAAAAAATCCATATACTATGAACAGTACATATAATGATGAGACACTAACTCACTTGACAAACAAACACCAACAGTACGATAAGAAAGTGATGACAGATATATGAAATAGAAACAAATAAGTATATACAAACCGTACTGTTAACAAACGAGAACAAGGAGATTGTCAATATAACTTATGTACAAGATAGCAAGAAGAAAACAGGAGAATACGACAGCAAAACATGACGAAAAAGAATACTTACAAAAAATATGACACTATGCATACAAACAAGACAATCACCGCTAAGACACTGAAAATGTGCACGCTCAGTTATGCAGGACAGTAAATAGGGTCAACTCTCTGTGCCCGTACCCCACTGCAAAACTGACAGTGTTACTGCCTAAAGAAATCAGTTCAACATAATCCCTTTCCCATAAGAAAAACAGAAAATGTTAAACACGCCACCAATTCCACCCTTAAACCAATGTATTACAATAATAAGACAGTAAAGACGGCACGAAAACCAATAGTGGACAGTGAAGCGACGAGGTCTGTAGCAAGGCAATATCAAAAGGCAGAAACAAGTCGCACAAATAATTTAAATATGTAACACAAATGAAATTGCAAATGAAAGTATTAGAGACAATGAAAAGAACAGATAATAAAATAGTAACAGAAAAGCATCACTGCAAATACCAGCATATGGAGAAATGATCTAAACGAAAAAATTTCAAATGGATGAGCAGAGTAGACCAGTAATTAAAAACATGACGATAAGGGAAACACATAAAATAAAATGACGTCAAAAAAGAAAGTAGAACAGCAAGAGAAAAGAAAACAAGAAATATAACTTAATTTATGACTGTCTTTCTGTAAACTGAATCCTAAAAGTTCCAATACCAGCTCCTCAATCGAATGATGATAATGAATCACGAGACAAAAGCACGAATAGTACCAACAAATGTTAGTGCCACAATCAGTTACGCTTAGTGCACTCTGCACTGTCCGGTTGCGGCAAAATGTTCTGAACAAATTCAAAGACAAGATCCACAATCGGCGTCAGTTATTCTCGTAGCTGAAGCCTTGAAGCCACCAATGGGTGTAGTAATAAGAAAATACATCAATGTTCAGTATCCTCCCATTCCGTTCCGCTCTCAAAAATCCACACCAATGTAACTGGCCTTCTTATGTCTGTGTCCAAGAAAGGCTATACCAGCATAATAAATGATAACTGGTAAACTCAGCGACGTCCTGAAATTATCATTCGTTATCGAACTATGGCTGCAGTAAGAAACGACATAAAGTCCATCAGCAAGACATCACGTCTTTCATCAGTTGCGTAACATAGACCACTGCATCAGAAAATGTGTCATGGTCGTATCGGCCATTCACTTACAATTAATCAGCACGACTACAATGTTCTGTCTCATCCAACGCTATATATCAGCATCAGCATTCTTGGATAATGCTGCTCAGCAAATCACGTATAGTTCCTCATCACGAACAGTTTCTCAGCACGACAACGATAGTCAGTAGTATTCCCAAACGAGTTAAATTTTCATGCGGACAAAAAGTCAATGCAGCAGAGTCGCGCAATAAGCATGCACAGGCAAGGCAACGTATTCACGGTAGAGGTGAGCTGTAAGATGTGTACTGGCAGGTACACACGTGTAGTATCCACATAATTTGTTGTACCACAAATCCCAATGTAGGCGATGTATTCGTGCACTCAGCAGGTCGGCCACCAATGGCCAACTGATAGTCCAAAAATCAGCAGGCAACTGCAACGACCGACAAATTAAAACCTCTTCGCCTACGCCTGGAAGGAACTAAAACCTCAAATTGTCCACCACAATTACGACAGATCCATAATTAGCTCTCCAAATCACTGACAATGGAACTAATCCAGCAATAAGACGGCATCGCCGTCGCCCCAGCCAGACAGGAACTCATTAAACCTTAGCTTCATAGTCTTCACACTGCGCAATGAGTCAATGCACGAACTTGTGGCTTGTTTTCGCCGACAACAAACCCATTGCAAAATGTCCTCATCAGAAAAAAACAATCGCACATATAATGGGATGCAACCCAATCGCCAACAAAAGCCTCGACAACTGTAAACTTGCTATGAGAGAGCCCGTAATAAGATCAATACTACAAATATCCAGATACCACCAGTCACTAACAAAGTGGAACGCTAAAATACACCTGTATAGAGGACCACAGCCCCCAAAAATATGTCACAGTATAATATCTACACCTTCATGACATTGTCCTCTAAGCTCGTATCAAACTGCGAGAGGTCACACAATCAAATACTTGTAAACGCCATTCACAAAGAGTACACGAAGGCATGCTGACAATCTCCCTTTTTAATAATAACAATGAAACACGTAGGAATTCAATAACAATAGCAATACATTGTCAGCAATAACCATATGGCTGGATCAACAAGTCCTACTACCCTTGGAATATACAACAATGCTGTACAAAACTCAGCGACCATAAAAAGAGCACGATTAAATGCAATACGGCTTCAAAAGCCGGCAAACTGACATCTTTCTCTGTCAGGCTTCCTGTTCACTACCATTCCATTGCATCCCTTTTGCACCATTTCCTTTTAAAGCTGATGTGCGCACCAAAATATATGTTTATTCCCTCAAAGCCAATGTGCGCAACAAAAGATATTATGTGACAGAAAGTAATAAGTGTTACACCAGAAACACGTTTTCGTATGAGTTTAACGACATGTTTGTGAGTTCGTACACGAAGCAACTGGATGTTTACAGCCCATTTTCAGAAAAGTACTGTTTGAAATTTTGCACTAGATGAGTCATGCAAAATATTCAAATCAGATTGGCTGATCATTTGAGCGGGGTAGGACCGTGAATAAAACCTGGCGTTTGTTCAGTGTTATATCACTGTGAAAATTACTCTGAGCAATCGCTTGCCAAGAACAACCAGACTTGCCAGAAGAAAATTCAGGATTTCCATTTTTAGACCCGTTTTTTATTGGAACACATTGTAAGACTTAATACTGCCCAGGAAATCCATTTTTTGGTACCTTTTTTACACTCAAAGTCAAAGAGGGAATTTTTGTACTAAATTAATGACCCCAAAGACGCGTGTAAGAGACCGATTCAAGTCTCTTTTATTCATCTGAGCAAACACGTCAGTGAGCCTAGATTGACTTATTGGTGGTGGTACCAGCTGACGGGTACTATCTCTGAAACAATAAAGGAACAGTGGCCTGCTCTTTAAGACGAAGGACCAACTTTGTCGTTACTCCTTGACTTTCTATGACCGTGCGGCAGCATTAAAATTGCCCAGAAACAAGCGCAAATAACGATACAGTCCACTAACAACCACCCCAACGGGAGGAGGAACTACCTTTGGCAGCTAAGTGCACAATATCCACTGCCAAAAGTGACTTTCTTTATTCAGTTAAATCCCTTCACAACAGTGATAACAACTTTTTCATAAAATATTATTCAATTTTTTTAAATTGTTAAAACTTGAGAATTTACAAATTTAACTTCGACATAATCCTTTTAAATATACTGCATGTTTGTCTCAGTCAATATACCACACACACTCTAAGCAGAGCTATACCAGAATAATAACAATTCCACAGAGTATTTCAGAGGGGAAGGCTTAACAAGCTAAAACTAATCATTGCTTATTTCTTCACAAAATGTGTCGGCAGTTTCTAGAATTAACGTGCTCAGTCAAAGCAGCATTGTTTTCGCTTACCTGAATATCTTGTGAATATTACCGTGAGATAGAAGTGTCATTATCCTTCTATTTACAAATCTTTGAAGAGTAATCTTGTGCGAAGGTGACATCTTTAAAAGCCCATAGTAAATACTTTTGAGTTTTGGCCACCGTTGAACCACCACTGCAAAGCAGGGGAGGCAATACCGTAACAATTGGGCGACACGCGTCACGATTATAACTTGTCTAGTTATTCCCCTAGACGACTGACATAAATTTCAGATTTACTAAAAGAATAGTGTCAAGAGTGTGTTTAATTGTAAGACTGAGCATACATTGCATTTATAAATAACAGTAAAAGTAACTGTACAAAAAATAATTGAATAATCAAAAAGAAACAACATTTTGTGAAACTAAAGTTAAAGTTACCTAAGAAGTTCACTTGGTGTGGCTAATTAGGTGCTATAAATTTGTAGTTTACTTGTAGCTGTTTTAATCTTGTGTAGCTTTGTAAACATAGTTTTTTTTGCTCAGAATGGCAAAATCCAAAAAATCTCCACCCTTTTTATTTGAACGTCGCGAAGGAACTGGGTATGACCGGTCAAACTCTGACAGATTGTGTGCTTAGTTCGATTAAAGCTGAGCAAGACAAAGCAGAGAAAGCGGCTGAAAGGGAAGAGAGAAGGATGGCCAGAGAGCACGAAAAACCCAAAGAAGAAAATGAAGCAGCGGAGAAAGAAAAGAAAAGAGCGGAAAGAGAAAATGCCACAGCATTGGTTAAGGAAATGGAAAAGGCCGACAGAGCCTACACTGTAGATTGAAGGAATTGGAAATCGAAGGAAGAAGGATAGATATAAGTTGTTACAAAAAGGCGGGTCTGGCAGTTCTCAAGGTAGCGATGGGGGGAAAATTTATCATGTAGAGGAGCCTAGTTCCGTGTCCTTCCAATTAGATGTTTACTCTGAGGTTCAGATGAAATATATATCTATTTTTCCTTGTCTGAATCCTTAGCAGATACATATGGCTTGGAGAGGGAGAGATACAACATGAAGCTATCCCGAGGTCTGAGGGGATCTGCTTATGATGTGTTTCTCAAGTTGCCCGTGGAAGAACTGAACAATTACGACATATTGAAGAAGGCATTGTTTCAGCGTTTAGTGCTTAACACAGAGACTTTTCGTTGTAAACTCTATGAGGCTAAAAGGCAAAATTACGAATTTTTTTAGAAAATTTGCTACCAGGCTAGAAACGTACTTGGAGAAGTGGGGATCCATTAGCATGTTCGATGAATCTTTTCAATGGTTGAAGGAAATGATTCTGGTGGAGCAATACAAGGACTCGCTCACCCCTGACATCTGAAATCTGTCCCAGGGATGTCCATTACTTTACCGTGGAGTGTGAAAAACTCATTTCAGTTATCACTACTACTGCGAAGGTAGTGACCATATCAATTACATCCCATTAATGACGACGATACCGCGGGAACCTGTTTTGAGCGAACTATTTGCACTGGTAAGTGAAGATGATACTAACATCCCATTTTCGGGTGACAGCAACTGGAATGTGCGTGTGTCAAGAAGATTGAATGAACACACACTTTTACTATTAAAAGGTAAGTTAAAAAAGAGAGAAAAAAAATGAGAGAACAATTAATTGAGAGAGCGAGAGAAATATCGATGGTGACACTCACCAACCGAAGTTTACAACAGAATGTGAAAGAAGATGGAACATTTAGGATGAAATATATCTCCGTCTCCACAAGACGTATGTATAATCGTTTTATACCGAACACATGTAAAGAGAACTGAGTACACCTGAACGATAGGGTACTCCAGTAGAGGAGTAAATAAGTAGCAAAGAAGTAAATGAGGAAACTAGACTAGAGGCCATGGGAGAATGGCGAGAATATTATATGTGAGAGGACGCAGAGGTGTCAGAAGAGTTGAAGAGAAGATTGGGGAACAGAACGATCGAACTTTATTTTCACAGCTTTGAGAATAGCGCACACAGGCCCGTCTGACATTCTGTCCTTCCTGTCTCTCACCTTTCATACTGAATGCATTTATTCACATACATTTTTCATATCAATTTCAAGGAATTTAACGTTGTGAAGTAAAATAAAATAGAATAGCACACTCATATTAACATTAACTACTTATAAAATATGTTGAAAAGTACAAACATCGTCATTAGAACCTACGGTTGATATTAAAAGAAAAAAAAAATAATCCGATTAGGGGGATATGTAATCAGAACTCATAAAGTATTCACAAATTCTAGGACTGTATGAATTTATAATATAAAGTATATGAAATGGAGAATTCCAGATGGAACCAGTAGGAGAAATATTGAGGAGCCATAGAAGAAATGGCAAAAAGAGAAATAAGAGATAAATAGAGAGTAAATATAAATTCGCTTGAGAGAAGCCATAGAGGAGGATGGCAGTGAAGTAAAAGATATAAGAAAATGAATATGAGAAGCCATGGAGAAATGGCAGAGATATAATAGAGGGAAACAAAATGATAAGCCATAGGGAGGATGGCAAAAAAATATAAGACTATATGAAGTATGTCAAGCTATAGAGAAGATGGCAGAGAGAAAAGAGTATAAGGAAAATGACAAGCTATAGAGAAGATGGTAGAGATATAAGAGTATAAGGATAATGAGAAGCCATAGCGGAGATAGCAGAGATATAGAGGAAAGTTCCAGAAGGAACGAATATTACACTGAGGCCACGGGAAGGTGGCAAAGAGTAAATTGACGTTCCAGAGGGAGCGAATATATAATGGAGAAACTAAAGGAAAAATAAAATTAGACATCATGAATTGAGATTGAGAGTTCTGGAGAGAACAAATAGAGTAAGTAGCCATAGCAAAATGGCAGAGTTATATGAGAAATAAGTGACAATAAGGAGTTATATGAGAAATAAGGGACAATAAGGAATTATATGAGAAATAAGGGACAATAAGGAATTATATGAGAAATAAGTGACAATAAGGAGTTATATGAGAAATAAGTGACAATAAGGAGTTATATGAGAAATAAGTGACAATAAGAAGTTATATGAGAAATAAGTGACAATAACGAGTTATATGAGAAATAAGTGACAATAAGGAGTTATATGAGAAATAAGAGACAATAAGGAGTTATATGAGAAATAAGTGACAATAAGGAGTTATATGAGAAATGAGTGACAATAAGAAGTTATATGAGAAATAAGTGACAATAAGGTGTTATATGAGAAATAAGTGACAATAAGGAGTTATATGAGAAATAAGTGACAATAAGGAGTTATATGAGAAATAAGGGATAATAAGGAGTTATATGAGAAATAAGTGACAATAAGGAGTTATATGAGAAATAAGTGACAATAAGGAGTTATATGAGAAATAAGTGACAATAAGGAGTTATATGAGAAATAAGTGACAATAAGGAGTTATATGAGAAATAAGTGACAATAAGGAACTATATGAGAAATAAGTGACAATAAGGAGTTATATGAGAAATAAGTGACAATAAGAAGTTATATGAGAAATAAGTGACAATAAGAAGTTATATGAGAAATAAGGGACAATAAGAAGTTATATGAGAAATAAGTGACAATAAGGAGTTATATGAGAAATAGGTGACAATAAGGAGTTATATGAGAAATAAGGGACAATAAGAAGTTATATGAGAAATAAGTGACAATAAGGAGTTATATGAGAAATAAGTGACAATAAGGAGTTATATGAGAAATAAGTGACAATAAGGAGTTATATGAGAAATAAGTGACAATAAGGAGTTATATGAGAAATAGGTGACACAGGAGTTATATGAGAAATAAGGGACAATAAGAAGTTATATGAGAAATAAGTGACAATAAGGAGTTATATGAGAAATAAGTGACAATAATGAGTTATTTGAGAAATAAGAGACAATAAGGAGTTATGTGAGAAATAAGTGACAATAAGGAGTTATATGAGAAATAAGTGACAATAAGAAGTTATATGAGAAATAAGTGACAATAAGGAGTTATATGAGAAATAAGTGACAATAAGGAGTTATATGAGAAATAAGTGACAATAAGGAGTTATATGAGAAATAAGTGACAATAAGGAGTTATATGAGAAATAAGTGACAATAAGGAGTTATATGAGAAATAAGTCACAATAAGGAGTTATATGAGAAATAAGGGACAATAAGGAGTTATATGAGAAATAAGCGACAATAAGGAGTTATATGAGAAATAAGTGACAATAAGGAGTTATATGAGAAATAAGTGACAATAAGAAGTTATATGAGAAATAAGTGACAATAAGGAGTTATATGAGAAATAAGAGACAATAAGGAGTTATATGAGAAATAAGTGACAATAAGGAGTTATATGAGAAATGAGTGACAATAAGAAGTTATATGAGAAATAAGTGACAATAAGGTGTTATATGAGAAATAAGTGACAATAAGGAGTTATATGAGAAATGAGTGACAATAAGAAGTTATATGAGAAATAAGTGACAATAAGGAGTTATATGAGAAATAAGTGACAATAAGGAGTTATATGAGAAATGAGTGACAATAAGAAGTTATATGAGAAATAAGTGACAATAAGGAGTTATATGAGAAATAAGTGACAATAAGGAGTTATATGAGAAATGAGATGAGACACTGAAGATATATAGTGTAGAAGAAAGGTTCCAGATAAGGGACAATAAGGAGTTATATGAGAAATAAGTGACATGGAGTACATAATAGGGAGAGATAAACAAATTACATGATGTGGAGACAATAGGGATGAAGTGGAGGGGAATAAGACATAGGAAACGGGTTTCAAAGGGGATCTGAGACTAGGAAGGAGCATAGGCATATACAAGTTTGAATGGATGGTAGAGAAAGTGACAGTCCAATGAGGAAAGGTACGCAACGAAGAAGAAAGGGACAACATTTGATAGGTATTAGATAGAATCCCGGAATTTCTAAAGTATTTCGAGTAGGGACCACGGCTTATTGTCAGTAAAATAGAGTGATTAGCAGGGGTCAGCTAAAATTATAATAAGTGACCACGATGTTTGAATGTGTCACAACTGTAAATTGTGTACGTAAGTCAGTAACAGGCAGTTACATGGAGAAATAAGAAAGAATGTAGAATGTATGATGATAACAATAAATAGAGCCAGGAAGAAGATGGAGCATAGGGAAGAATAATAAAGGCTGATTATTTAACATTGCTGAATATGTTGTTTTGGAATAAGATGTTATGAGAAAATGTAATACTTATTTTGAGAAGATGCGAAATTTTGTTTGATAAAATGTAGAGAGCTGATATAAATTGAGAATTTTGCATTATATAGAATAATTATAAGATAACGTGTAATTATATTTTTGTTTGTTTTGTGCAGCAGTTGAGGTACTGTTAAACGGTGTGGTTTATATTTATGGTTAGAAATGTAAACTTACCTTTTGATGAGTGTCATAAGATGTAATCCAGATGAATGAGATTGAGAGACTATGTAGATAGGAGAGACCGTTTGAGACGGAGATGGAGAAACACATAGTGACGCTAGGTTTATGATAGAGGTAGTCTATAGGCAACATCGGGGTTTTGTAAAAAGGAGCAATTTTCTCTCTAAGAGAACTTTTCTTGCAGGTGGGAGAGATAATGAAATAGTGGGTCGTGTGTCAGAAATTCCGGTTTCATAAATTTGTATAAGCTGATTTTAACGGGCTTAGATTTTATATTGAAGTGTAATAAAACTATAATTTTTTGATTTGGAAGCAAAGGGCAATAATTTATAATTACGCCCCTTGAGGGATTTCTGGTTTGACTGGATGAGCAAAGTTAAGATGCATGGTGGATTTATATCTTTTTGTGAGTTGTTGTTTGAGACAGACGATCTAGAAGGTTCTGATAAAGCCGTAATTGAAAATTGTGGTACAATATATAGGCACTTCAGCTCTAGAGGCTTAAGCGTAGGTTGGGAAATGTGGGTTCTCTCCCATGTGTGTAAGACAATATTTGTTACATATGTAACGGGGCAACAGTCGAGCGTTGCCATCGCGTGATAAGGCCATCAGTCTGGATTGTTTCTGTGTTCTCAGAAAAGTCATAACTATTCACGTTGACGTCCGACCACCCATATGTCACTTTCATATTTGACAATTGTTTTCGTGAGTATTTCTGAGGACACGAGACAAGATCGCCAGTACGACAGAAAATGTGTATATTATCCAGACCACCATGTATGTTGGTCTCGCTAATAATTTATAGACTATGTAGTACAATAGAAGAACAATAGACAGTAGCTAGTTAGGAGAACTAGGAAATCGTAGACCAGTTGTCAGCCTAACGAGTTAGGAAATATTAGACTTTTGGCTATAATCATCACCCCTGGCGGTTAGGCCAGTCTTACCAAGATACGCCAAGCAGAGCATAGAAGAAATAAGAGACAAGAGTCAGAAGAATTGAATCAAAAAATGTTTAAAGACAAAAATGATGTAACATAAATGAAGAATTTAGAAGGCAGATAAATCTTGACAGCAGTATTCGTTTCCCCGTCGTGAACGTCCTAGCATCTAGAGATAGCTAGGAAATACTGAGGCAGTAAGGAAGAATGAGAGAGCAAGACATTAAGATAGTAATTGATTTGACATTGTCCAGTACAATTTTGGCCAACCTCAAGGGAAGGTTGGACATATTATTCCACATCTTTCTCGTTACATGTAAATAAACCTCATCGTATTTTATACTGCTGTCGTAGTCAATTCACTCATCTATTGTTGATATCTGTCACGGCGCTATTTCGCAGTGCATCTTTTGGACGAGAAGTTAGCCGGGCAACGCCAGATATAACCAAAACCGGTGAGTCATGTGACTAACGGAAGCCAGTAATATGGCGCAATTTTTAGTCAGTGGGATTCTAGCGATTGTCTGGGCAGGACGTATATTTTTCCCTTTGCCAGCAAGTTAGCTGTGAAGTTTATGTGATAGACTATTTGTGCCAAGTGCTTGCCATATTTCGGTCCTGGTGGATTATGTTGTTATTCTAGTACAGTGTAGTGTCTAGAGTGTATTTGTTACAGGCCGTAAGATTTATAAGTCGTTAATGAGTTGAGTGTATCATTGTCACAGTTTTGGCTGCTCAGGGTGAGCGATAGTGATTGCAGTGTTTTTCAGTGTAAGTCGTACTGTCAGGTATACTACTGATAGATAAGTTGTTAATGCAAGTTAGATTGGCATTTCATTATTATATTGTATTTCATGCGTTTGTTGACCGTGTGAGGTCTGATTGTTGTGTGCACAGTATTAAAGGGAAGTACCTGTAGAAGGTGTTGATTACTTATGTCAGCCATTGTTGTGTGGTCATACTTCTAGAAGAACGAGTCTATTATTGTTATTGTAAATCCACACTACAGTTGTGCAACCATAGTAATTTGGTTCTGACAACTAGGAACATCGTCTATACAGTTGTTCTGACAATATCATTCGTCAACTATCTACGTGAACTGTTGTTGCATTGCATCAAGTAATATATTACTTTTATACCATCAGCAACAACCTTCCTACTGTTAGGGTAGTGATACGAAACACTATACATCATCAACAATCATCATCATCATTTAGCATATATGCCAACGGCCACACATGAGAGAGATACAGATTACCTTTCTACTAAATATTCCTTTTCAGTTTCACAACGTGAACTACCCTGATAGTGAGAGAGTGTTCTTTGATGTTGTGACGATATGGACTATCTCTTCACGTTCTCGGTTTCCCTCCGACAGCATCAGTGATATATTTTGAATTGATTGGTATTTGTGTACTTTGAAAGTACCAATTTCTTCTCATTATCGGCTAAGGAGAAGGTAGTTTGAAATTTCAAACATTTGTGACACTCCTTGCAGATGATGTTTATCCAAGTCTGCGAAAGCAACTAGATAACATGAGCGCCGGCGTGTTTAGATTAAACCGCTGATAAGCGATTCATTTGTTAACAAGCTAGGCAAACACGGAGTTTTTGCGTACTCATACGACAGATAACGAGATTACTGTCTGTGTGACACATGTTGGCAGACAAGTGTGACATAATCGCTTCCGGTCACTTGTTTAAAAGTAATCATGGATTTATTACATTTGAGACAATATGGGTCTACAAATGTGTTTGTGAGAGTGTATGCAAGGCATCAGATGTCCATATATCGTAATACATGACCGTTGTAGGCAGGCACATTATTTCACGTGGGACTATTTTGTAAATATAACACCCTATCTGCGAGATTTGAAATGATTGAATCTTTTTGATTAGATTTATAACAACAATGCGTGGGAAGATAGGAATATAGTCTGGCCATTTTCGGAGTTTTATTTCACTGTGAATTTCACGCTCGCCAACATCAGACCTCGCCAGAGTGAAGACATAATTCTTTTTTTTTTAACTAGATCTTTTATTGAAGAACCAAATAAGACTTACATAGCACATGAAACCTCTACATTTTAATAAGGGACACCGGGCCTAGGAAACTGAAGAAACACACAGAGTCAGAGAGGGAATCTATTGTCAAATTAAAGACTACCCAGACGCGTTTAGGAGACCGACTCGTCTCTTTTATTCATCTGAGCAACATGTCTTTAGCCAGGATTGGCCCAATTTGTGATTTACATTTCATATTTTATTACAAACATATGAACTAACATATATATGTATATATTACCATGTGAAGCTTAATGTGTGAAACTCGCTATTGGATGTCAAAGCCATTTGAGGACGGCAACCTCAGTATCTAGAATGATGATTCATGAACCACTACTGCACGGGCTGGTGATTGCTTGATTGATAGTGTCGTAAAGAAAACTAAAAGCATAAAGTAGTTCCACGTTCCCTATGGAGCAGGGAGTAAAAGATGAAAGAAATGATGTACATTCTAAGTATAATACTTACATTTTCAAAGCAATGTAAATGTCCTTATAGACATAGCCACTTTAAAAGTAACGTAAGTTTTCAAGCTTAAACTAGTGTAAGTGTCTATGAGAAAATATTCATTTTAAAGTAATGGAAGTTTCAAACTTTTCAGTCAGTGTAAAACATAAAGGAAAACATATTAAATTTACTCGTATATTGTGAACACTTTTCAATCAGTGGTGATGTAAATGTAAACAGACAATTTCTGTATTATTAAACATTTCATTTAAATATAAAGTAACTATGAAAGCTATTCTATTTAAATGTAAAGGAAGTTTTATCCCGAGGGATTACATTTAATTCTCATCGAGGGTAAAATCTGAGTAATTGGGATGGTGGTATGGAAAGATAGGAACCTATAATTATGGGGTGGAAAACGCCAAACTCAGAAGAGCGTTTCGTTCTATTCTTTTACCATATTTATTGGTGGTACCAGCAGAAAGTACTTTCTCCGGAACAAGAAGAGAACCGTGGCTTAAGCTTTAAGACGAAAGACGCACGTGGTAGAGTCTCCTTGACGTTTCTGTGAAACGAGCTACCACCGACAACTTTTATCAGAGACGGCGTGTGCAGAGTGAAAAGAATCAACCCATAAAAAGGAGCAGAATCGTCGTTGGCAGCTAAGTTCAAATCTTTGCTGCCACTTGAACTTCTTGTAATATCTCACATTCCCTAAACCTGTGAGGATAACTTTTCTTGATCCATAACTATTCAATTTATTTCCATCTGTTAAAACCTAAAGTGATTGTTACATTTTGTTATTTGTAATGTTACAACTTTAACTTCGATTTAATCATTGTAAAGTTTCTGCATGTTTGTCTGAGTCAAATTACTACACACACTCTAAACAGGGCTTGACTAGAATAGAATTCCACTGAGTAAATCATGGGTGGGGTCTTAAACGAGCGGAAAGTATCAAGAGCTTAAATCCTTCACAAAAGTTGTCTTCAGATTACAGAATTAACGTGCTCAGCAACAGCTATCGTTGTTTTCGCTTATCTGAATATCTTGTGAAGACTCCCATGTGATAGAAGATTTACTACTCTTCTATCTACATTAGTGTCAAGAGTAATATTGTGTAAAGATAGACTCCATTGAAGCCTATAAGAGATACTCTTGAGTTTTGTCCACTGTTGGACCACAACTGCAAAGCAGGGGAGGCAATACCGTCTCAGAATTGTCTGCAGATATCAGGCATTCTTAATAGAATAGTCCTGGATTTTCTCACGGAATCTGTCGCTTTCACTCTTTCATTATCTCACTTAAATCCTGTCGTCACATTTTACCAAGGATTCTGTGAAATGTGCCCAAGGAGCATCAGCGGTAACACAGAAGGTATAGGGTCCCTGCCCCTTGTGGTAGTGAGGTTGTGGGTTGTCAGTTTTGAGGTTGGGGGAGTTATATCTTTAGGTTATCTCTCTTGAGAATAGGTCCTGGATTTGGCAAGTAGATTGTCGAGATGTCGGTAGTTATGCTTTTATAAATGTGCATGTGGTTTTTAAGGTAACGTAGGTACGAACGAAATCTTTATTTCATCAGGGTAAAGAAATAGGCATAATTGCCTTTTTACATGTTTGCCGTGCAATACAATTTTCAGCGTTTTACACATTAAAATTAAATTATTAATAACTTCAGACAGGATTAATTAATATTATCATCACAATCAGTAACTGAGCACACACAAGTACATTTACTCATAGTCATTCACGCACCTAGAGCGAGAGAGAGAGAGAGAGAGAGAGAGAGAGAGAGAGAGAGAGAGAGAGAGAGAGAGAGAGAGAGAGAGAGAGAGAGAGAGAGGGTCAAGCAATAAAGCTACTTAATTTTAAAAATTCAATTTAAAATTGAAAATATTACAATGACAAGTAAACGTTTATGGAAACGTTGAAATAAATAAAACAGATTTGTCGTTAAATGTGTATACATGATTTCATGACATGTGAATGCAGATGTCTTTTGAACAAGATGTAATTATAAGTTTTGATAGACTTGGGTAGGGAATTCCATGCTAAAGCACATGCATAACTAAAACTTCGGAAGTCAGACTGAGGTTTTGCAATGTCCAAAAGTAGGTCGCCACGTATAAAATATGTTCAGTATTTATAGCGAAAGAACATTTGCAAGCATTACGGTGTTCTGCTGTGTAAAATTTGATGCACAAGCAGTAGATCTTGGAAGAAGAAGAATATTTTAAGAGGAAGACCATTCATCTGGGAATGCAAGTAGAGTGAATGCAGGGCTGATTGACTTTTGGATAGTAGATTGTAGAGTTTATAGTAATTATGCTTTTTGAAATTCATATGTGAGATTGAAGGTTATTTAGGTAGAGTTGAAGGTAGGGTTTTCCTGGCAATTGGAAAACAGAGATAAATTATTATTATATCACTTAAGGATTTTTGGGTGAGCCTATTTTGGTTCGGAGTGAGAACGGAGCAAGGTGCACGGGCTTTAGGGTGAACGGTTCGTGACAATGTCTGAGTTGAAGGGTTTAAGAAATTGTAATGGGAAATCGAAGTAAATAAGAGGGCAGTTCATATTCAGACACGATAGGCGCAAGATGGAAATTAGTTTTCTCTCCCAAGTGTTAAAAGGGTTGTGTGGCGAGATTATCGGGAAGTAGGCCCAGACAACCTGCCATTGTTTGGTTGCTTTTGTGTTGATAAAAGATGTACTGTTGTTGAGCTACTTGATCACTCAACAAACCATCATGATAGGCAGAAATGCTGGTTTAGCAAAAGATTTAGAAATAGTTTTCTCATGGTCAAGAAGTTGATCAAGATTTTCAAGCTGTTGGAGACCCTCAGGTATGAATAAAGTGTTGTAGAAAAGTTTGTAGCCGCAGCTAGCTACAAGACGTGTGAGGCATAGACATATTTGGTAGAAATGGGGTGTTAGTGTAGAATTCGTTACAAGCTGTTCTGTTAGTGTTTTCTGTTATTGTTGAATGTTTGTGGTGGGTGTTGTGGAGTAGTACCACTGACAAGGACGATGTCAGTAAGGTCGGGCTTACCGTTAGTGGCCGACTGGTGTGTAAATATAATGGGCAATTGTCGTGAGTTCTTTAAATTCGTATGTCTTTGATGTCACCCACACAACAGTAACGCTAGGTTAGGAAATAGACCAACGGATAAAACGAATAAGGTTTTTCCAACGCATACACCGTTTATTGATCACAGCAACATTGACATCACGAACAGTACATTGTCACAAGTTATAATGGCAAAACAGATGCCAACAATCCATAATGAATCTGATCGCATGAACAGCGAATCGATGAACAGTCAATCGTTGCAAAAGTTACAATGGCAAACATGTGCTAATAATCGATAATGACTCTGATCGCACGAACAGCGAATCGATGAACAGTCAATCGTTGCAAAAGTTGCAATGGCAAACATGTGCTAATAATCCATAATGAATCTTATCGCAAAAACAGCGAATCAAGAAACAGTCAATCGTTGAAAAGTTACAATGGCAAAAATGTGCTAATAATCCATAATAAATCTGATCGCATAAACAGTGATACATCATACATTGTAATAGCCGAAAAATCCATGGCATTTGAATAGTATATATATCGAATCTCTTCCCTTCAAACACACTCTGGGCACACTAGCGAGACTATCCCTGTGTCGAAGCTCTACCAGATACCTACTGACCGAGATTAACGTTTCTCAGTACAACACAGTAAATCTTCGCTCAAGCGCGAACTAACAGCTTGAGATGTGAGCTCAGCTCACCCGTATCTCTCCCGCAACTACTCAGAACATTTAAACACTCTCTTTATTAAAAAAAAAAAAAACTAACAAACACATACTCAATTGAGCTATGTTCCAAAAATATCGTACACAAAGCACCCGAAAAAAACATCATCTCATAACTTTAAACGTGCTTACTAGCGTCTATAAAAAATCAGACCCGTACATAAGAATCCCAAACACTTAACTCCCACTCGAAAACATGACGTAACAGATTACACCGCCCCCCGGGGGGGGGGGGGGGGAAATGATACCATCATTTTTGTTTTGAAAATTACTTCGAACAAAAATGTGAGGTCGATCAAATTCTAATATCTACAACAGAGAATCACACTATATGTTAAATCATATCAATAAACCAACAATAGAGGGATTAAAGTATGTGCGGAGTATGAAGATGAAGTATGCAAAGAGGATCAAACATCAAATTCAAACAAAGATGAAATATATCAAGCATAGACTAACTATGAACCAATAAGTGGAGAGTGAAAAGCGGAGCGGAGATGAAATGAAATGAAGAATGACCAGCAATGAAATGTGTGTAGTGAAAGAAAGCAATGATACAACATGGTAACAATTTAAAATAATCAACGGATTGTGTGTAAATAAATACAAGTATGGTAAACAGCATGGAACAAAAAGGCAATACATATATAAAGCAAAAAAAAAAAAAAAGAAAGCTACAATCTAAATAGAGCATAATAGGCAAGAGAAACAAGTTATTAATCACTAATAATGAGCCTATTATAGAAAGCAGAAACTAATACCGCGCATAAACAGTTACTACTGGTGCACAACTAAGTGCTGTGTAATGCAAATAAATAACAATATCAGAAAAAAAGAAAAAACACACACTTGGTAAATGTTCACCACCGAAATGTATCGTAATGATACGTCACGTTTAAATACTATTGTCAATACTATTGTCACTCGTTCAATGATCATCAACACACTGTTGTGTATGAATAATATGCTAATAACGTGTCACATGAAAGTCAAAGAACACAATGTCCTCAATTATTTATGTGCAATATCAAAGCTCCAGCGGCCTTGGAAAGTCTAATGAGCGTGTTGAGACAAAATCATCCACTGCGGAGTCAGAATTCCGAATGGCTTGAATGGTGATGTCTAACATATTGATATCTATTGCAGAGTATCGACGCTCAAATTCAGTCAATGGTATGAAGATACGTATAACAGCTCCGATTCCCATCGAGAAGGCATTCCTGCGAATAATCAAATGAAAATTCCTGTTTGATAACGGTAGGATATTATTAGAGAAAAACGTTAACTTTAACTTTCACCTACCAAATGTGGCCGTGCAAACTTCAGACCACTGTATGATGTTAATCGAACCTTCCTCCGATAAACGAGAAAGGGTAGCAGTGAAAGTAGCACAGACTGAATTGAAGTTATCAATAATATAGGGCGATAAAAGTGTCCGAGAAAAATTGCAGCGTGCAATGACGTACGGAAAAGTCGTGAATATACAAATGATACCCTCGTCAATAGGCAAAGTACTAAGAGTGCCATGATGACTAACAATCTGAGTCACTGCGTATGACAAAGGAAATGTAGTTGCCAAACGCATATCTCTTAATGGCTGAACTGAAGTCATAGCCTGTGTACTGGGCAAAGAAAAAAAAGTAAGAAATGTACCATAAAGATGTAAAACCAGACAGTTGTAAACTTGGACCTGCGTCGAAGTTTAAAAGTAAAGCAGAACGTGCGACAAAAAGTCGAAAAACACGAAGATACCGAGCTAACCGGCCCAATAAGAAAGGTAAAGAAACTCATAAGGTATAGATGTGTACTAACAACCAAGTCCGTACATGTTGCAAAGAAAACACTAGTCATTGCAGCAAAGAAGTTGCAATCAACGTGACTGGATGTAGATTCAGTCGTAGCTATAACGTTAGTGTGTGTGTCAGACAAAACCGAAGGATCTTCTTCTATAATAGTACTTAAAAAAGAATCAAAGTTAGAGTAACGACGTACTGAGGTATGTCGAACTGGGCTAAAAGGAGCACCAAAATTAGTATGATAAACAATCGTATCATTAATACTGCAAGAATTAGCAGAATGTATCACGTTAGCGGAATGTACCTGGTAATAAGATTTTGGCATAGTCATTAAGGCGGCGGCAGTAAAGTGATGTTGCCGTTCCCAAGCAGCAATTTGTACAGGTGTACACACCTTTATACCATGTATCTGTCCGACAGTAAGGTCGGCGATCGGTGCTCTGAGCATACATGCGTGCATATAACCAGTGAAAAACGGTGTGGCAATGTGGACTATGGCAGTCGGAAAAGTCTCAACTGTACCTCCGAATGTCACAAATTTCACCACAGTAGCACAGGAAGGGTGTATCAAAGACTGCTTAATCCCAACAGTCGTGCATACCGAATCAAAGAATACTGAGACGGGATTACTATTTACAAATCCCTTGTGTAGGGTAAGAGACCCTATTCCATCATGTGCAGACAAGGCAGGAAGAGTCGGTAGAGGATGACCACAACTCAAGGTAGTCACCGCTGTAGGCTGGAATAAAGTTGTGCATTCAGGGCACTGAGATGCATGACTGAAATCGATAGCAGAATAAGCAGTAGCAATAGAGACATTATTATTATTATTGTTACCCTGATTAAAACTACCTTGAGGCTCCTGTTGAGCAGAGTTAGCATGGCAATACGATCTATCATTTTGAGATCTACCACCATATCGAGATCGATCACAACTATTATCTCTATTGGGACCATTGTTATTTCCTCTATTGGGACCATTATTATTGTCTCTATCGGGACCATTGTTCTGATTTGAACCCCAGTGAGAATTGTTGCGATCACCATTTCCTCTTCGATCAAAATATCTATTAGATGAATTTTGTTGCCTTCGAGAAAAATTACTGTAAGGTTGATAATCCCTAGTGTAGTTATCCCTTCCATAATTTCCAGCATTGTTGGAACCAAAATGTTGAGGTCCATTAAATTGTATCAAGTTTCTTGGAGAAGGAGAATTACTATGTAGTGGATTCGCTTGTTACTGTTTAAAATCACGATAATTTCCCTTACTAAAATTGCGATCAACAGTTTGTGATCTACGGCGAAAATTAGAACCTATGGTATTGCCGAAACCACGGGTAAACCTTCTCTGACTTGAGAGTGGCCAACAATTATATTTGGGTGTGTCGTTACGTATTGGCGACAATATTGTTCCATATCGTTCAAGTTTGTAGGCTTTCGCTAATGTAGAAAGGAAAGAAAGGAAGTGTTGACTGACGACATGACTTTATCATGAAGCAATAAGTCCATGAGGGCTTCATATGTGTGTTCAATTTTGAGAGCTCAACCCAACGTGAGAACGTAAGACGAATATTTGCTATAAATTCAGAAAAATCTTTTCCAGTCTCCCGCAACAGAGATTTAAATCGGAGATGGTAGCCGTCTTCATTAAGTTTGTATTTTGTTAATAAGACAGCTCTGACAGTTTCGTAGTTATTCTTGTCAGGTCCTTTCAACATACTTACAGCTGTCATAGCTTCACCTGAAAGTAGTTCCATAAGTCGTGCACAGTATCCCGACATCTATTTTGTGAGACTCACATGTGAGTTCAAACCTATTCAGATAGAATAAGACGTCATCGGAGATAGGCCTAAAAGGAGGCAATCTGAACTTATAGAAATTAGAATTGGTCCTACGTGAAGTTGTTTGAGTGTCCGTAGCATTTTGTATTATTTGCATTCGTTACCTTCATTTTCTCAAGTTCCATAGAGAACAACTTTTGCTCGTGAAATCTACGGTTTTTGTTCTCGGTAGCTTCCATTTGAAGTTTTTTGTCATCAGCTTCCATTTGAAGTTTAAATTTTTCAGTTTCCATTTGAAGTTTATATTTTCAGCTTTCTGTACTTTCGCATACTCAACAAGTGCAAATTGTTTCAACTCTTCAGGCTCCATACCAAGCGCCTTCCTTTGCTGATGAAATAGTCCAAACTAGACAGTATGCCTGATTTTATAAGTTGTTAACATGTGTAGGATATTTTGTAAGAAATTAACTTTATCCTTACTTAGTGGGTGGCAAGTCCTTGTTATTAGAATTTGTATACAAATATAGCATATAATTACAAATCAATCATTTAACATTATGACAAGAAATATGTCGCAAAATTGGTTTCAAGTCATTGCAAACGGGTTCAGTTAGATTTATAAACCCGTCAACGATCGATTGACCGCTTTCAAAATGGCGGCGTATCAGCGAAATGTGTATCAGACAGAGGAAATCGCCAACGATAAATAAAAGCAGAAGGGAATCAGTATGAAAAGGATTTTACATTTTAGTACAGGGAAGGCTTGTGTATAACTGCATATAAGAAGGAACGGTAGGAAGTTCTCATTTACGGAGATATATGCGTATTTCGGCTGCCCACAGTTACGCTAACAGCTGGTAAACCCACTTCTGTTCTAAATATTAAAATCAACAAATAACAGTTTGGGAAATTACAGTGATAGGAAGATAGAGAGTTATCAGTTGGATAAAACTAGTGAGATGGAACAATATGGATATTATATATGCTGAGAATGAGAAAGGCAAAATTTCAGTCGACGCGCAGATCGACTGAATCACTGTTCGGGAAAGATTTTTCAGGTCTAGGTTGAAGCTGTGACGTCAGTACCCTCCGATACGTCCGCGCTATGCGTATATAAAGCGTATCGGTAAACTGAGACACGGACAACGAAAGAGGTTTGAGACAGACTGGAGGCAGAGTTTCGCCACTACCCATGAATTGTGAGCAGATCGCCAGAAACATTTTTAAGTCCAGTATCTGAAGTCTGAGGGTAAGCGAAATTATGATAACTACCGTGTATAATATTTGTTATTTCAGGTTCATATAGAATTCACAAAATATGCCTGTATAATAGTCATTGATATAATGTATTGTATTTTTAATATGATCTAAACATGTGCATTGTGGGTGATTGTTGTTTGTACAAAAATTAATCACAAATAGCCCCACAGCCTAATGAAGATATATTTATCATATTGCTTTATCGCTTAAGAAGATAAAGGCAGTCCCATGGCAGAGATTGTCATAGGGAAATGAAGTGTTAGAAACTTCATCATGGAAGATAACAGTTTACGAGGTTAAGGTGACTAGTCCCCTTCCTCGCTGCCTTTGCCTTCCCTAGTTCGAGCGCACAAATTTGTACCCATTTACAGCTGGTAAACTGGAGTGTTCTACAGCCAGTTTCAGTAGAAAGCAACCTGATCACGTGGTCACTCACTTTCTTTATTTATGTATTAATTTTGTGTAGATGCTAAGAATAGCATCAGTAATTGAATTTGTACTTGATATGATTTGGAAGGATCAAGTTATAGCATCAGTAAAGGATGTATAGGAGCAGGGTAAACCAGATGATGTTTATTACTGATATGTTAATATTAATTCTGTATCATTGAAATGATGTTACTTGCTATGACTGTATAACTTTGACACCTGATGACTGACTAGTCTGACTTATGTGCTAGTCAGTTACACTTAATTGAAATGTTAATATTAATGCTATATCACTGAAATGATGTCCTTACTTACTATGATTGTATAACGGTGACATCTGATGACTGACTGGTCTGACATCTGTGCTAGTCAGCTACAAGTCTAGCCAGATACTAGCCAAGGCTGATATGTTGCAGGTTCCATGAAATAACTCAAACCAGACTGTCCAGTATCAGAAGCCTGTGTCGTTCATCAGAGGCAATCCCACAAAAGTGCAGGACCCCAAAGAGTGAACTTCAACTGGTCATTGGCATCCCTACTGTTGGGCCTACTAAGTCTGATATCAGCAAAGGACAGTTCAGTTTCAGCATTGTCAAGTTGAAAGATAAGTGTCCTGTTTGACACTGACCACCTATACATGTGAAACAGCCAATAGTTGAAAATAATAATTAACCATACAGAAACTCAGTCAACTGATGACAGTTATCCTTAAATTCAAAGGACTAATAACAGTGATTGCAGTAACTTTAATATTCAAGATCTTGAAGTCTAAACAGACCATAATAGTAATTGTGTGAATACTTTTATATATATGTATATGCTCTTTTCCAACTAGTAGAAATAGAATATTAGTGTAATTATTAAACTATTTTAACTGTACCTGAGGATTTATTCACTTCTTCCATTTGTGGTTTCAGTGAATGTTCATTTTACTTATCCCCTAGGATATAAGTAATCATAAGATAGTCATAGGGAGGAGACACCTTAAATCCTGGTACTACTTCTTACCAACTGGGCCAGGGTTTTCACAGTCTGACTATTTTTATGATAACAATACACCAGTGCTTATTTCTAAGACTGGGGTATTACTTGTAAGACCAGAACTCTTAACTGGCATACTCTTACATAAATAAATAATTTTAAATAACCTCCCGCTACAGTGGGGGCTCGTCTGCGGGATATATCTTTGATATTCCTGAGCCAACTTTCTATTTTTGCTGTGTAGAAAATTTTGTTTTGTAAAAATTTTTTTGAAAGAGTAACATAGTAGGAAATAATTATATTTTTAGGAGTACCATTGAGTACAGATAAAGAAAGCTGTTTCATATATGGTGAAGTCAGTTTAATTAACTTTAATTTTAACTAAGTTAATTATATTGTAGTAAATTAGTTTGAGTAAGATCGCTTGCCCTACTAGACTACAGATACATCATGGCTGACTTGGTCAAATTTAGGTCTGCTACACTGCAGGTGGGAAAAGAGCTTGGCATGGATGGTGACGCTCTGATCCGGTATGTCACGACGGAATGTGAAAAGTACACCGAGAGAGAAGCAAAGCAATTAGAAGCAGAGAGGGAAGCCAAGAAATTAGAATTAGAAGCAGAGAGAGAAGCCAAGAAATTAGAAGCAGAGAGAGAAGCCAAGAAATTATAATTAGAAGCAGAGAGAGAAGAAAAGAAATTAGAATTAGAAGCAGAGAGAGAAGCCAAGAAATTAGAAGCGGAGAGAGAAGCCAAGAAATTAGAAGCGGAGAGAGAAGCCAAGAAATTAGAAGCGGAGAGAGAAGCCAAGAAATTAGAAACGGAGAGAGAAGTCAAGAAATTAGAAGCTGAGAGAGAAGAAAGGAGGTTACAAGCAGAGAGAGACCATGAGCTGAAAATGAGACAGCTTGATCTTGAACTTCAGGCTGGGACTATCACCCATGGTAATAGCTCACCTCATTCTGCGAATAGCTCTTTTCAGAACACAGCAAATGGGACCATGAACTTCCACCTAGATCCATTTGTTGAAAAGGAGGACGCAATTGAGTCGTACCTGGATAGGTATGAAAGGCTAGCCTCTACATATGGACTGGAAAAGGAAAAATGGAGTCTAAAGTTATCCCAGGGATTGAGAGGTATTGCATATGATGTGTTTCTGAAACTCCCCAAAGAAGATCAGGAAAATTATGAAATACTAAAGCAAGCCTTACTGATCCGGTATGAAAAGATCTCTGAGGCATATAGGAAGAAATTTGGAACTTCTAAACCGCTACCTGGAGAAACATATAACCAGTTCGCAGCTAGGCTAGAAACGTATTTGTTGAAATGGAGTAGTTTAGGTAAGTATCAGAAAACCTACGAGGATCTAAAAGAAATGGTTATGTTAGAGCAAGTGAAAGATTCCATGTCTCAAGAAATGAGGAAATTCCTTATGGAACAAGGAGCAGAGAGGCTGGAAGACATTTTGTAATGTGCAGAGAGATACCAAGCAGCTCAAGCTGAATTGGTAGGAACAAAAAGGAAGCAGGTAGAAGGATATAAGCCACCACCGCAGAATACCCAGTTTGACCAGAAGGATCATCCATACAGAAATAAGCCAAGATGTGATAATAAGGACAAGAACCCTCAGACTCAGGAAAATAAACCCTACAAACAGGGAGATAAGTGCTGCAAAATTTGTAAGATGAGCAACCACAACACTGTAGATTGTAGAAGAAAAACCCCTCATCACGCTGCATGTTTAGCAACAGGGAATAGGACAGATATGATGGAACTGACAGGGAGTCAGAATAGCCTCCGTCATCCCCCTGTGAGTGAGCTCGTAACCGTGAACGGCAATCGAGTCATGTGCTTATATGATTCCGGCCTGGATTTCAACTCAGTTGTGAGTTCAACCCTAGTGCACTCTGATCAAATTACCAAAGAAACCGTGGAAATACAAGGGGCAACTAAGGGAACAGCAGCCATGACACTTCCTATAGCTAGGATCAATGTGAAGTCTCGCTACGTGGAAGGAGTGATAACAGCCGCAGTGATAGATGACCCTATATACCCGCTGATATTGAGGTGTAGGTATGTATTTTTGGGTGACCCAGTAAAACCTGTTGTCCTGGCAGCAGTCCAGACCAGGTCGAGCACCAAAAACGAGGAGGAAAATCCTAACAATACTCAGCCAGAGCAGATGAAACAGGCTCAATCAGAAGATGACACATTGAAGCCTTGTTTTGGCAAATTGCCAAAGGCCCATAACCCTCCAGAAAAAGGAGACTTGTATATGAAAAATGGACTACTGTATAGAAAAGCTGGTACAGGACCTCAAGGACATGGACAGCTGGTAGTACCAAAGTCATACAGGGAGAAAGTTATGGAGCTCGCACATGCTATTCCATTTAGTGGACACATGGGAATTGGTGCCACAAGTCAACGGATAGCTTGTCACTATTACTGGCCAGGGATCACGGAAGATATCAAACGATATGTGAAATCTTGTCCAGAGTGTCAACGTGTAGCCCCCAAGCATGGGACTGCACCAGCAACTCTAGGAGAAATGCCAATCATGGGTACTCCATTCGAGAGAGTTGCAGTGGATATTGTTGGACCCCTCACTAGGACTAAGAGAAGGAATAGTTATATCTTAACTCTAGTTGATACATGCTCTATGTGGGGAGAGGCCGTAGCCATGGCATCTATAGATTCTAAGCATGTGGCAGAGGCATTGTTGACCATATTCACCCGGTTAGGCTTCCCACATCAAATATTGACGGACAATGGTTCCCAGTTCAAGGGAAAGCTAACCCAAGAAGTGTTCAGGATTTTTCAAGCCAGACATTATCATTGCTCTCCTTATCACCCACAAGGAAATGGTCAAGTCGAGCGGTTCAATGGTACGCTCATTTCTATTCTCAGGAAGCTGGCAAGTGAAAAACCTGAAACATGAGATGTATACTTATCCGCTGCATTATTCGCATACCGGGAAGTCCCACACAATTCCGCAGGAATGGCACCGGCCACATTGTTGTTTGGTCGGCCTATAAAAGGTCCACTGGAAGCATTACTGCGGACTTGGACAGATGAGAAGGCAGAGGAAAGTGTCACCTCATCAATTCAGTATGTAAATGAGTTGACCACTCGACTGAAAATGGGCTGGAAATTGGCTAATGACAATCTTCGCAGAGCCAGAAAGAAACATACTGAATACTATAACAAGAAAGCAAAGGATAGGGAACTTGCTGTTGGAGAAAAAGTGCTTCTTCTTTTGCCCAGCAGTAACAACAAACTGCAGATTGGTTGGCAGGGTCCATATAACGTGCTAGAGAAAATATCGAGGACTAATTACAAAATTGACAAGAAGGGCAAAGAAAGGGTGTACCATGTTAATCTGTTAAAGAAATATTATGACAGGACATCAACGGAGGTAGCTCATATGATGACTCTGGCCATCGCAACCGAAATAAAGCATGAACCACTTACCTCAATAGAGTATCCATTAAGACCGACTGAGACATATGAACAAGTCAAAATTAGTACTCAGTTAACTCAGGAACAGAGGGAGCAAGTTAAAGAGGTTTTTAAAACACATGCAGATGTGTTAACTGATAAACCAGGATGCACCAACTTATTGACATATGATATGAAGGTCATCGATCCAACACCTATCTGCATGAAAACCTACCCTATACCATATGCCAAGGTACAGGCATTGAAGGAGGAAATTGATTATCTGTTGCAAGAACAAATCATTTCCAAGTCAGAATCACCTTACAGTTCAAGTGTTGTACTGTTGAGAAAACCAAGTGGAGAACACAGACTCTGTATCGATTACCGGAAATTGAATGCGATCACTGAAACCCAAGCTGATCCATTACCAGATACCAATCAGCTGTTCTCGACGCTAAGTACTGCGAAATATTTCTCTAAGGTCGATTTAAGTAAGGGATATTACCAGATTCCTGTCAAACCCGAGATCCGACACATGCTGGCTTTTAGCACTTCGGATGGTCACTACGAATTTAATGTACTACCATTCGGGTTGAAAAACGCACCAAGCGTATTTTCAAGGATGATGAGGAAATTGCTGGAACCCTTGAACAACTCTAACATCACCAACTTTATGGATGACATTCTCATAGCCACGGAAACATTTGAGGATCATCTACATTCTCTATCAATGTTACTGGGTAGACTCAGAGAGACAGGTTTGACTGCTCGTCCAACAAAGTGTGTAATCGGATGTCAGGAATTAGAATTTTTGGGACATACAATTTGTCATGGAAACATGTCTCCTGATCCCAAAAATATAGAAAAGTTAAGGAATGCACCTAGACCACAGACAAAAAAAGATGTGAGGTCGTTCGTATCCTTAGGAGGATTCTATCAAAAGTACATCAAAGACTTCAACACCTTATGTGCACCTTTGACGGATCTGACAAAGAAAGGAAAACCTGACACAATAAAGTGGACGGCAGAGTGTGAGCATGCATATTCAGAATTGAAGCATAGACTCACTAGTAGGCCTATTCTGAAGTTACCAGATCTGACGCAAGAGTTTATAGTACGGACTGATGCAAGCAATGTAGGAATTGGGGCCGCGCTTTTGCAAAAATCTCAGACCCAGAATGAGGAACTGTTTCCTGTTGCTTATGCCAGCCGCAAGTTGAACGCGGCAGAAAAGAATTACTCTACCATAGAGAGGGAATGTTTAGCATTGGTGTGGGCAATCAATAAGTTTCAACCCTTTTTGTATGGCAAACCATTTGTGGTCCAGTGCGATCATCAACCCCTGTCATTTTTGGCCTCATCACGTCATGCAAATACTCGCTTACTAAGATGGTCATTATTGATTCAGCCATATTCCTTCACTATTGAATATATTCCGGGAAAACAGAATGTGGGCGCAGATTTTCTAAGTCGCCATCCCACAGAGCTTGAGGAGGATAGAAGGAAGGAAAACTAACCTCGGAATGGTCGATTTGCAATTGTCTTTACCCAATAGTTAAGCTAGATATCATCCAGCTTAAAATATGGGGGAGCTATGTCGCAAAATTGGTTTCAAGTCATTGCAAACGGGTTCAGTTAGATTTATAAACCCGTCAACGATCGATTGACCGCTTTCAAAATGGCGGCGTATCAGCGAAATGTGTATCAGACAGAGGAAATCGCCAACGATAAATAAAAGCAGAAGGGAATCAGTATGAAAAGGATTTTACATTTTAGTACAGGGAAGGCTTGTGTATAACTGCATATAAGAAGGAACGGTAGGAAGTTCTCATTTACGGAGATATATGCGTATTTCGGCTGCCCACAGTTACGCTAACAGCTGGTAAACCCACTTCTGTTCTAAATATTAAAATCAACAAATAACAGTTTGGGAAATTACAGGGATAGGAAGATAGAGAGTTATCGGCTGGATAAAACTAGATAAGATGGAACAATATGGATATTATATATGCTGAGAATGAGAAAGGCAAAATTTCAGTCGACGCGCAGATCGGCTGAAATCACTGTTCGGGAAAGATTTTTCAGGTCTAGGTTGAAGCTGTGACGTCAGTACCCTCCGATACGTCCGCGCTATGCGTATATAAAGCGTATCGGTAAACTGAGACACGGACAACGAAAGAGGTTTGAGACAGACTGGAGGCAGAGTTTCGCCACTACCCATGAATTGTGAGCGGATCGCCAGAAACATTTTTAAGTCCAGTATCTGAAGTCTGAGGGTAAGCGAAATTATGATAACTACCGTGTATAATATTTGTTATTTCAGGTTCATATAGAATTCACAAAATATGCCTGTATAATAGTCATTGATATAATGTATTGTATTTTTAATATGATCTAAACATGTGCATTGTGGATGATTGTTGTTTGTACAAAAATTAATCACAAATAGCCCCACAGCCTAATGAAGATATATTTATCATATTGCTTTATCGCTTACGAAGATAAAGGCAGTCCCATGGCAGAGATTGTCATAGGGAAATGAAGTGTTAGAAACTTCATCATGGAAGATCCCAGTTTACGAGGTTAAGGTGACTAGTCCCCTTCCTCGCTGCCTCTGCCTTCCCTCGTTCGAGCGCACAAATTTGTACCCATTTACAGCTGGTAAACTGGAGTGTTCTACAGCCAGTTTCAGTAGAAAGCAACCTGATCACGTGGTCACTCACTTTCTTTATTTATGTATTAATTTTGTGTAGATGCTAAGAATAGCATCAGTAATAGAATTTGTACTTGATATGATTTGGAAGGATCAAGTTATAGCATCAGTAAAGGATGTATAGGAGCAGGGTAAACCAGATGATGTTTATTACTGATATGTTAATATTAATTCTGTATCATTGAAATGATGTTACTTGCTATGACTGTATAACTTTGACACCTGATGACTGACTAGTCTGACTTATGTGCTAGTCAGTTACACTTAATTGAAATGTTAATATTAATGCTATATCACTGAAATGATGTCCTTACTTACTATGATTGTATAACGGTGACATCTGATGACTGACTGGTCTGACATCTGTGCTAGTCAGCTACAAGTCTAGCCAGATACTAGCCAAGGCTGATATGTTGCAGGTTCCATGAAATAACTCAAACCAGACTGTCTAGTATCAGAAGCCTGTGTCGTTCATCAGAGGCAATCCCACAAAAGTGCAGGACCCCAAAGAGTGAACTTCAACTGGTCATTGGCATCCCTACTGTTGGGCCTACTAAGTCTGATATCAGCAAAGGACAGTTCAGTTTCAGCATTGTCAAGTTGAAAGATAAGTGTCCTGTTTGACACTGACAACCTATACATGTGAAACAGCCAATAGTTGAAAATAATAATTAACCATACAGAAACTCAGTCAACTGATGACAGTTATCCTTAAATTCAAAGGACTAATAACAGTGATTGCAGTAACTTTAATATTCAAGATCTTGAAGTCTAAACAGACCATAATAGTAATTGTGTGAATACTTTTATATATATGTATATGCTCTTTTCCAACTAGTAGAAATAGAATATTAGTGTAATTATTAAACTATTTTAACTGTACCTGAGGATTTATTCACTTCTTCCATTTGTGGTTTCAGTGAATGTTCATTTTATTTATCCCCTAGGATATAAGTAATCATAAGATAGTCATAGGGAGGAGACACCTTAAATCCTGGTACTACTTCTTACCAGGCCGTAAGGAGGCAGCCCCTCCACCATGCAAAGGCAATACAGGCCAATCACCTGTTTGCTTTAAACCACGATTACGAGTAACACAAGAGAGAAAACCGGACTGATTCTAAAGGCGACGAACTGGAACGGACTACGGACTACGACTTATGGAACATGGAACACAAGAAGTATAAATGGGAAGGAAGAGGAGCTGGTGGAAGAGATGAGGAAAGCAAAACTAGAAATCCTGGCTATAACGGAAACAAAGAAAAAAGGACAAGGAGTCATGGATCTCAATGGCAACACGCTGCTCTACAGTGGTGTACCCATATCCGAAAGAGCTAAAGGGTGTGTGGGTTGCATTGTGGCCAAAATCAAAAAGATAGTATCAAGGGGTGGAACTTTGTCTCAGAGCGCATTATGGTTGTGAAACTAAAAGAAGGAGAAACCATAGTCAACCTGGTCATAGTGTATGGGCCAAATGAGGATGAGAGAGCAGAGGTCAAGGAGGAATTCTTCGAGCTGCTTCAAAGGACAGTGGATGACTGCCTAGATGAAGTTATCATGCTCGGAGATTTTAATGCCAGAGTTGGAAATGACCATGCTAGATGGGGTGGAGTTATCGGAAGATATGGAGAAGACACTCTCAATGACAATGGAAAGCGACTCCTTAGATTCTGCAGTGAGCAGAATCTGATCATTACAAACACAAAGTTCCCCCATAAGCGCATACATGCATACACTAGATGTGAACCAACAAAGAATGAGAAGTCAGTGATTGACTATGCCATTGTTCGGAGAAGCTCATTCAAATATGTCCGAGATGCAAGAGTCTGGAGGGGGCCAGAGATTGGAAGTGATCACTACCTGCTAACAATCAAACGAACAACTGAAAGAGTTGCTCAGCCTAGGAACTGCTCAACATCACGCAAGAAACCAAGTAAACGAGCAGGAGAAATGAGCATTAGGACCTACAAGCTGAGAGAGCCAGAAATTAAGACCAGATATCAGGGGCTTATTGCTGCAGCGGTGAGCAACACAGAAGAACAACCTGATGACTTGGAAACCCTCTGGATTAAATTCAAGGATATCATAAAGACAGCTGCTGCAAAGCATGTGGTGAAGTCCGACTTGGGAACCAGAGAAAGAGGACACCTTGGTGGACAGAGGAAGTCAAAGAGAAAATAAGAGAGAAGAAAATGGCATGGAAACAATACTTAGGAGCTAAAAACACAACAGGACAAATGGAAAAATATAGAGAATATGTGACACTCAGAACAGAAGTAAAGAACAAAGTGCTAGCAGCAAAACAGAAGTCCTGGGAAGAATTTGGAGAAAAGCTAGAAAAAGATGCACAAGAAAACCAGAAATTGTTCTATAAGACCCTAAAGAACATGAGGAAGGAAAAACAATGCCCTCTCAAATTTATAAAGGACAAGCAAGGCAAATTGCTTACTGCCCCGAAGGAAGTAATGGAAAGATGGAAAGAATATTTCTCAGAACTCCTTGATGGTGAGCAAGGTCAAACATCAGAAATGATAACCACTAGCACAGAAGAGGAAACCAATGGTGATGAAGATGACATAAAGATGGAAGAACTGAAGGCAGCACTGGAGAAAATCAAGATGGGCAAAGCAGCAGGGCATGATGGTATAACACCAGAAATGGTTAAGTACATGGGAGCATCAGGCGACCTGTTACTCTTAAGGGTCCTACAGGCAGCATGGTGCAACAAGACCATACCAAAGGATTGGGAGATCGCCATAATAACACCAATTTTCAAAAAGGGTGACAATCGACAGTGTGGAAACCATAGAGGCATATCCCTTCTCAGTGTCCCTGGAAAAATCTACTCTAGAATCCTAGAGCAGAGACTCCGACGCCTAGCTGAGCCACAATTGGATGAGGTCCAGTGCGGATTCCGAGCAAACCGAAGTACTCAAGACCTAATCTTCACACTCAGACAGCTGAGTGAAAAGGCCCTTGAGTATAAGAGTGAGATTCATCTTTGTTTCATAGATCTGGAAAAGGCATTTGACAGGGTCCCTTGGAGCAAACTTTGGGACTGTTTGGCAAGGAAGAATATTCCAGCACCTCTGATTCATGCTATACAGAGCTTCTACAAGTCTTGCAGAAATTATGTGAGGACAGCAAACCATAAGTCAGAAGAGTTCAGGACCACCACTGGTGTAAGACAAGGTGATATCCTATCACCTTACCTCTTCATACTCCTTATGGACGATGTCATCAAGGCATGTAAGGAGAGAACAAGAAAGTATTCAGTGGGGTACTGGAAGATGAGACAGGTCTATATTTCAGAGCTGGCATTTGCTGATGATGTTGCCCTGATTGCTAAATCAGAGGCACATCTCCAATCCAACCTGCAAGTATGGAAGGAAGAGCTGGAGAAGAGAGGGATGGTCATAAGCAGCTCTAAAACAAAATCCATGGTGATATCACGAGAAGAAAGAAGACATCAGATTAAACTGGGAGAACAGGTCCTGGAGCAGGTCGACCACTTTAAATACCTCGGAGCTATTATAGACCGAAAGGGAGGCATCAAAGAAGAGTTGGCCACTCGAAAAGCAGCAGCTGGGAGACTTTTTCAGGCCATAAATCTAGGATTCCTCAGCAAGAGAGAGGTTGGTAAGAAAACGAAGATGGCTGTATACCGCTCCACCTATGTCCCAGTCTTGACATATGGATGCGAGTCATGGGCAATGACTACTACCCATAAAAGCCAGATCCAAACCTCAGAAATGAGATATCTGAGGAAGGTGGTTGAAGTAACAAGAAGAGACATGGTACGCAACCAGATGATACGTCAAGGCCTAAAATGCCACCCCCTACAGACCCAAGTAGGACAGTCCCAACTAAGATGGTTTGGTCATGTCTGCAGAATGGGAGAAGATCGGCAACCAAGACAAGCATGGGAAACAAAGAGCCAAGGATCCAGACCCCGAGGACGACCCAGAGTCCGCTGGGAGGACAACATTAGACAATCTTTGAAGGACCGAGGACTAGAATGGAACCAGGCCAGGAGGAAGACAGCCGATAGAATAGTCTGGCGCTCTCTCTTCCAAACCTCTACACCTCACGGTAGAAGGGGAACGACTAAGTAAGTAAGTACTACTTCTTACCAACTGGGCCAGGGTTTTCACAGTCTGACTATTTTTATGATAACAATACACCAGTGCTTATTTCTAAGACTGGGGTATTACTTGTAAGACCAGAACTCTTTACTGGCATACTCTTACATAAATAAATAATTTTAAATAACCTCCCGCTACAAAATACATGATGAAGGTACGGAAAATGACAAAAACCAAGACAAATGATAACGTTCGCAGAATCAAATAAACAAGAAAGCAGAACTAGAGAAAAAATATTGCAAAGAGTGCAATGACACTGCGAGAGGCATGACAAGACAAGCAACAGCACAGTGTATAAAAAAAAACTTTTATAGAAATAAATGATAGTAAGATTGAGAATGACAATCCCAAACAAATTAATCAAGAAACTAAGGCACAGAGGAAAAATACCACAATAACGACAATAAAACAGTTCGTCATACCTAAACAATGGTGTAACAGATCATCAAACACATTGGACTGAAAATCCTTCAGCAAAAATGCTGGAATTTCTAATGCGGGAAATCTGCAAAAGTGTCCCTAAAGAACGCTTACGTAGGCCCTGGAGTGAAAAACTGGGATGTTTCCTATCGTAAGTCATCTCCAAACAAACCCGCATAAACATGGAACATAGAACACTAAATAGAACAAATAGTACACGCTAACAAGAAAGGCTCGTTAACATATAACAGTGGCACAGTGCACATACAAAAACCACTTTTCTTCAAAATCAGAACTCCCGGCCTTCGCGACAACGACAACGATGGGCATCGGGTATCTCACGGTCTGTAGACTGGGTCTCGTAGCTTCTCGGGTCCTTGAAACGTACTGGTTGACGTCTAGTTGAAAAACTTGTACACAAAAACTCACACTGGCAACATTGTATAACTTGACTTGTACACCACAACAAACTGCTGTTATATCCTACTTCTGTTGTTGGTATCGCACCCCATATCACTGGAGACACCACTTCTGTTACTGTTGAATTAGTTACAAGCTGTTCTGTTAGTGTTTTCTGTTATTGTTGAATGTTTGTGGTGGGTGTTGTGGTGTAGTACCACTGACAAGGACGATGTCAGTAAGGTCGGTGTTGCTGTCATTTTCGACGGAGTCATCTGTCAAGTTATTTGCTTATGTTTGTATCATAAGTATAATTGTGTCTTTACCTGCGATGTCAGGTTGATTAGGGGTTGTCTTCCCTTGTTTATTCATTCATTGTGTTTGACCTTTAGGGTCAGAGGTTGACAGTTCGGCGTAGGCCTATGGGAAGGTTTTTTAAGCGGGAGTGAGATATACTTCCGGGAAGCCGGGAGGTCCTGTTTTTCTGAAGGGACCAAGAGTCCATTGTTTTTCGGGGAGAATCTTCGAAGTAACTGCTATGGCAGTTTTCCCCAGTGAATCTCTGTGCGTCGGGATGACGACAGAATTCCTTGTGAAGTTCTGAGGATTCATTTGCCAGGTAATACCGACCTTTATGCATTATTACGCTTTTCGGTGGCAGAACATGTAAAGGATTACCTAGGGTGAACAGCAGCTCACTGATCCGCCATTTCAGAACTTATATATTTGTGCTCGAGGTAGCCATCCAAGACTGTTAGTCTTATATTGTCCAGAAATCCAGTGACGAAGATATATTGTGGGAGCCGCAGATTGGCGGAATTCATATCTACAATAAGTATTACTGCAGGGTTGATGATAACCTATTTAACAGAAGTACACGGCCGACGTCAGAACGAGGCCTGTGCTTTCGGCTATTATACTACAGCCTGATATGTGCAATTGGCAGGGAGTGCCAAGTTGCACCTATGTGTCATAGTAACTAAGGCATCTGACGCGTTTAGTCAGAGACGCCAAGGGCGACGCTACGAACTGTCATTATTGAAGAACTTTGCTATTGATCATGCACGTCTATTCCGATGTTTACCTTTTTGAATGCCAAATGTATACCTATCGATGTCAGGTCAGCATGACCTTGTTACACTGACTGTTCCTGTTGATACTATGTGTGTTCCCGTCAATAAATGTCTTGAAACATGCCTGCAGTGTCAAAGCATCCTTGATTACTGCATGTGAGAGTATGGGTTGCAGGATCTACATCTATACGAGCCTAAACACATTCGCGTCTTCATTCGCACCCACACTCAATTCATCATACGCTCGCACTACACATCTAACAACATGTATACTGTCTTGGGCCAGTGATCACATCAACAAGAAAAAAAAGACAGTTACATTTCTGGTGGCCAGTGTGGGCTCTTATGATACATTTCTTGTCGCCAATGTGGCCTAGAAACTTACATTTCTGATGGACCAGATCTGTGGGTTTAAAAAGAACAGAGCGAGCATTTGACATTATTGTTGACATTTATGGATCCAGAAATTTACATTCCTGGTTGGCTGTTACATGTATGATGTCTCCAGTTTTGTCGAGAAAGTTACAAGAAGGACAAGTACACATTACACTTCTGATCTGTGGGTCTAATCTACACACGGGACAGCCGTAACACACAGCGCTAATTCTAAACTTGCAAGTTTTGGCTACAACAGGACAGAAATAGGTCATCAACGGTTGACCCAAATAAACAGTACGAGCATTTATATTATAATGCTACATAAAGCATAACAAGACATGTACTGAAGTTAACATCTAGGCATTTGCTACGTGGACCATAACTGCATAGAAGGCGGGTTCCTATTGTAAACAGTACTGCTGGTTGTTACACGTTTCATTCAACAACAGACTTTTCTAGGTCAGAGCATTCAAGCTACATTGTTGGAGGTCAAGTGTCTGTAAACAGTACGTGGAAATTGTAAACATTCAATGTGCAAGGCGTAATTTGAGAAGGTCATAGTAACTTTGGTTCGTGAATACCACTTTATGTTACAGTGGATTTGACGTTCAGTGTGCGTTTGACATTTCGTTTCTGTGTTCGCAAGGAGCAAGGAATTTATTTTAGTTTCAGCTGTGACTGAACTTGTTCTGCAACACATTGAAATTGATTGCTATATTATGTTACTTCTACTGTTTTGGTGTATTTTTCTGCGGGTTTTTCGGTTGGTGGGTCTTACGGTAAATATGCCACTTGATCGAGGCTTACTGTAAGCGTTCTGTAGGTGCAAATTTTCTTAATTTGGAAATTTGCTAGTGACAATTGGTCGCTATTGATGTTAGCTGTGATGTAATTGTACTTAACGTTGTTTTTGTAATATTTTGTCTGCTTTTCAGTTTTGATTTTCGATTTGTTTTGTTTGTATTCTGTAGGTCTCTCCTTTCTTGTGTATTTCTCTACACATTTTTGGTTAAAACAGTGTTGCCATTTGTATTGTTTTGTATTTTTGACTTTGTTTTTTTTTGGTTGTACTACATTACTGTCATGCACAGTCTACATACACATACTTGGTCATGTTTTGATATTACTGATAAGGGAGACTCTTCATATAGAGTTTGTTAAATAATATTATATAAGATATTTATACAAGTTCTTTGATAAAAGACTTGTTATCTACAAAGATTGAGACAAGGTGAAATACATATTCAAGTTCTTTATAAAAAAGACTTGTGCCCATAGTGAGTGGGATATAAGGGAATTTTTTTTCCACAGGTACTCAGGTGATTTTTTGGGTACATTATAAACAAGAGGAACATACAAAGTCTTTGTCTAAGACTAAGACAGTAAAATAAAGTGAAGTGAGTATACAAGTCTAGCATTTCAGACTTGTCTCCCATTGAAGTGGGATAAGGTAATTTATTTAATTTTTTTTTTCAGGTTTCTGATCTCATTAGACAAGATGTCTACATTGGACTACTTTATTACACAAGGGAGAGCCCTTGATAAGACTGGTCAACAGTTGGAACAATGGGCTGTTGCTCAGTATGACAAAGCATTAGCTGCAGAAGAAAAAAAAGCTCAGGCTGAAGAGAAAAGATTAGAAAGAGAAGCTAATATTGCTGCTGAACAAAAGAAATTGCAGATGCAGGTGGAGGAAAGGAGATTTGAAGCTGAACAAAAGAGATTAGACAAAGAAGCTGAACAAAAGAGATTAGACAAAGAAGCTGAACAAAAGAGATTAGACAAAGAAGCTGAACAAAAGAGATTAGACAAAGAGGCTGCTGCAGAGGAGAGGAAAGCTCAAGCCGAGGCTGAAATTAGGAAAATGGAACACGAGGAAAGACTCGCAACTTTGGAGTTAGAGAAATTGAAATTGGCGAGTACGGGTGCTCAGCAAACAACTTCGAGTACGACAAGGGAGTTTGTTAGTAGGATTAAATTGCCTCATTTCAATCCTTTAAAGGATGACGTAGCAGATTATCTAGATAGATTCCAATTTTTGTGCGATACGCATAACATAAAAAAGGAAAAAATATGTTGAACAACTGATGCCATTTTTTACAGGTGACACAGTGACTACTCTTATGACAATAGACGAACATGAGAGGACTAATTATGATGTTGTCAGGGCAGCATTACTAAAAAAATATCAACTAAAACAAGAAGACTATCGTCTTCGTTTTAGGACAATGTTGCCAGAAAATGGAGTAGATTTCTCTGATTTTGTTACAAAGATACGTCGTACATTTACACGATGGGTTGAGTTGTCTCAGATTGAGAAAACATATGAAGGTCTAATGGACTTATTATTGCGAGATAAGGTTTTGTCATCTGTTAATGATTCTTTTCTTGCATTCCTTCATGAGCGTAAGCCTAAAAACTTAAAAGAAATGGAGGAATACTGTTGTCAGTATGCCACAGCACATCCCCATGCTACAGTTAGCAATTCTAAAGTGAAAGAAGGGTTGCCAGCTGCTTCGGCAACACCATATGGCCCTAATTTCAGAAAAAAATTTCTGGGTGCTCAACAAAATTGGAATAGGGGAAGTAATCAAAATTACACTCAGAAGCGGAGTAATCCAACACATGATGGTTCTTCGTCTATGCAGTGGAGACAAGATGGTAGTTCTCGTAATTTTAGTGGTAATAATTTGAGACACTTTCGCAAAGGCTATCCAAATAATAACTATTCAAATTTTCGAGGTAATCATTCTCGACGTCAAGATTATGACGATGGTGAATTTAGAAACCGGGATTCAAACCGGAATGATGATTACAATAGGCAATATGATAACAATTACAGGGGAAATGATAGTCGAAATAATTACAGGGGAAATGATAATCGAGGTAGACCTAGGTTTAACAAGAAAAGACCTTACCAACAGGCAAACTCTGCGCAACAAGAGTTTGATGGAGCCTGTAATACAGTAAATGATAGTGGTAACTCTAGGGCTATCACTGGTTGTGCTTTCGATTTTGGGAGAGCAACTGAATGCCCCCATGCTTAACATTGTTTGACTCATCAACTGGATCTACGC